>JAKUCV010002314.1:314773-377503 GCA_028386065.3 Turnera subulata
TAATATGATTGGTAAGAACACTGACTTACCAAAGTGTCTATCAGTTCATAGTAACCATTTGTTACACTGTTTGACACGGTTTGTCAAGACTTATCGGTCTAGACTTGGTTCATAGTCTACGGACACCAAGATCGATGTATTACACTCATTAGTAATAAGAACCCAGCAAACAGATTCTTTTTCTTTTGAAATATATGTGGGGGATTGTTGGAATATATTTCAAAATGATATTATCCCACATTGGAGAGATACATGGTTTTGACGTGGTAAATGGCCTAGTCAAAACTAACTTTTGGCTGTTGGAGTAAATCAGGAGATAAGTTGAGCTTACCTGGTCTATAGGAAAAAATATGGTCCTTAATTAATGGCCATTATTTTTCCTAACGTTTTTCCCTCACAAAATTCTCATCTCCTATGTTATCTTGCTGGGTTGCTAATTTATATTTTCTTGGTGGTCTCTGGTATCCTGACATTTATGGTAGAAGAACCTGTTGTATCCTGGGGGAACTTTGCAGTAGGCAAAATATTCCTTTAGGACAGTGCCTAGCACGCCTCAAGTTATGTACTCTATTCCCAATTTTTCCAACAATCGCTAGATGCATTAAATCAATGAATCAAGCAGCATTAATTAAATGATCATAAAATATGCTTTAGAAAGAGATTTAAAATTAAACATTGCGAAGAACAATTCTTATAGAGGATTTTGTCTTCCAATTCCCAATTATAGATCAGAATGGATTGCGTGAAACAGATGCCGACATTGAAGTGGAATAATTTTTCTAGGACATATTAGAATAATTCGACCAAATTTTTTAAGCCTGTTTTCTCTATTTCAAGCTTGACAATTTTAATGGTAACATTTTTCTATTGAGTGTAAGCATAAGTGATTTTCCTAAGGCTGGAGTAGCTACAACTACCAGTAATCTTATTTCTTCCAAACGGAGAAACGTTTGTGTTGAAATTAATAATATTAGTTGTCGGAGTGTTCCATAGCCACACGTACGATTCCCTTGACAACACAATCTTTTCCGAAAAAAAAAAAAAATTGTCTGGACTGCCAATTCTCCACTTCGACATTAATGGACTCTCCTCATAACAGAGAAACTACCGCAACATAGGATAATAGATATCCTAACTAGCCTCACACGCAGCATATATAGTTTGTGGACCATTAGTTGTTAACACAATATGCGTAATTGCTCCACAAATTAAATACATGATGATCATGATCATGAACTTAGGTTTGGTCCATAACACTTTCTGTTGAACCCAGTATATATATACTCTTCTTATGACATATAATAATGCTATCGATCTCCTGGAAGAATATATTGCGTCAAAATGTCTTTGTAACATCATAAGAAGTCAAATTACCACTAATTAGTCCCTGACCAAGAAAAAAAAACTACCACTAATTGGTCCGTTGAAAAAAAAAATCACTAATTAGTAATTATTACAATAATGTCGTCTAGATCATAAAATAGACCTTTCGTTACGTTTACTTAAGTCAAGCCGATTCATTGTACTATTACTTTCAGACAAAAACACCAGCTGGATAATCACGTTATGATCGCGACTGATATGCTTGTTTGAAGATTGCAACCCTGCAGTGCTCATAGATTCTGCATCGGAATAACGACTTCGCGAGTCCTATATCTTTTTCCCGAAATCTCATTTGAGTCCTAAAAAAGAAAAACGCCTATTTCGAGTCCTATAACGTTTAAAAAGAACACCAAACGAGTCCCCGTCCAATTTTTCGTCAATTTTTTGCTGACCTGGTCGTTAAGTATCTACGTGGATAATGATATAAATTAAAAAAAATCAGAAAACATTATAGTGACAATTAATAATTAATCAATAACAGTTAGTATTTAAATTCGTATTAATTTAACAAAATAAAATTAACTTACACTCATCCTCCTTCACTCCAACCCTCAATTTCTTTTTCTCCCAAACCCGCCGCCCAGCAAACAACCCACAACCGCCGGCCACATGCACCCATCTCCTCCACTGGAAACACTGAACCCCAGCCACCATCAACCATCACTGGATCGTCCAGTCACCACCATCAAACGCCACACATAACAACCAAATCAACAACAACCACCCCGATTAATAAATCGGCCCCAAAGACAAAAGGAAAACAAAGAACAGGGAAAAAGAAGGGAGAGATCGTCGGGGACTTACCGGGCGACGATGGCACCCACGTCGAATCCACGCCCGAACAACCTGCACAAGGCCACCAGACCTCTTCCCGGTCTGTACCACAGCCCGGCGACACAGGCGGCGGCCATGGCGACTTCTCGTTGCAACCCAGAGAACCCCGAGCCTCCTTCTATGTCTTAGCGACAGCGGACAGTGGAGAAGACCAAAAGAAATGGCGGCGGCGTACTCAGCTTCGTCTTCTCCGTCAACAACTCAGGGCAACTGGCCTCGACCTCTCGATCGAGATACACCAGGGATCTGCACCGTCAAGAGCCGTCGAGCTCGACTGAAGCCGCCATCGTGTGATTCGAAGGTTGCTGGGCTGTTTGTTGTCTCGGGGTGGACTCAGTGGATCGGGGTGGCTGTGATGTTCGGCCACAGTTTGTTGCAGGTTGCTGGGGTTGCTGGCGAGCTGTTCCGGTAGCGATCTCCTCCTTGCACCCGCAGCTCTCCCTATCCGTCGCCTTGCTCCGCCCCTAAAGCTGCTGCCCCCGACTCTTCTCCTCCACATCTTGCATCTACAAAAGGCGGCAGCGCTGCTGTTCGCTGCTCACCCTCACATGGAGGAGCCCCCACTTCCGTTCAACCCACAGCACTGCCAAGCGGCCACCCTCCATTGCCGAGCCCCAGAACGAGTCCTTCCTCCTCCACCGAGAGCAGCTAGGATAGGCCCGACACCCATGCACAGCGGTCGCCATCCAGGCGCTCGCCTCGCCACCTTTCCCCACCGCCTCCAAGCGATGTGCGACCCTCTGCTCACTCTCCTCGCACTCCTCCTCCACGGTAGTTTTCTTTTTCTTTTTTTCTTCGATTTCTTCTTCTTTTTTGTTTGATTTAGTATTAATTAGGTATTTTTTTGTGTTAATTATGGTATTTTTTGACATGGCAATTTATGATGATGTGGAGCTGATGTGGGTTTTGAAAAGTCAAAGATAACAGCCAAAATTGACGGAAAATTAGACGGGGACTCGTTTGGTGTTCTTTTTAAATGTTATAGGACTCGAAATAGGCATTTTTCTTTTTTAAGACTCAAATGAGATTTAGGAAAAAGATATAGGACTCGCGGAGTCATTATCCCATTCTGCATCTTGTGGAATATACAGCGTAGACTTTTGGACTTCCCGCAACTTATGGGGGGAGTATTCAAAAGAGTTGTTTTCCAGAGATTCATTGACTGATTTATTTTTATTTCTTTAGTTGGAGGGGATAAGCCACGAGATTATTAAAAGCCAATATAATTAACATTTTGATAAAATTACGTGTGGAGTGAGCAATAAAATGTGGATAGGATTTAACTAATAGATTGGATGCGGACAAAGAAAAACCAATATACAACCACAATAGATAGAAAATGAGAGTCCAGTAAAGGAATGATCCTTTCCAAAGGAAAGAAAATATCCTATCCAAAGTCAACAAAACATCAAGTTTACTAGCTAGTGGTGCATTGTTTAGTTCACATGATTACTGCTTTTGGGTTCCCACTCTCACCGATTTGCATCTCGGTGGCTGTGGTCTACGAATCATATTTATCCTATCCTATCGCCACAGGAGCTAATTTATATTATTCTTAAGTACCTCTTGTTTTTGCATTCCACTAAGCTAGGCAAGTTCGTCTCTGCTGCTGCCAATCTTGCTTCTTTATATAGGCGGTGAAGATTTAGTTGGTGGTGTGGAACTGGAACCGAAGGTATCATAGCTAGTAATAGAATGAAAGAAAAATTTCAGTTCGTATATATGAAATAAGCTTTAACACCATCGAACGTAGCTATATAGCTCAAATTAATGGTATTAAATGAGTTGCGGCGTTTGAACAAAGAAAAGAAAATTTTAGTTATCCTATCTCGATTAATTAAGATAAGCTCAATTGTTCTGCAGTGGCATTATTCTATTCCTGACATGGTTCATCCGGCCGGGATCATTGGTTTGCTTAAAACCTCGCCCACCCCAGTTGTTAATTGTTAAAGATTGACTTAGATACTACTCATTAGGCCCGCTTTTTGGGAGTGGGAACCGAAAACAAGCTGAGGTCTATCACTCTCATTCTGACTTTTAAGGCAAACTGGAGGAGATAATTGTCACAAAGTTTAGACTTTAGAAGTTAGAACTAAGAAAGATTAATGTACACCACTTTTTTTTGTCAAGAAAAAAAAGGCATCAGTGGTGTCATCATCGCCCCGTCGGTCCAGGCCCTGGTCAATACCGGTTGCATCATGGCATTAGACCCTCCTCATAGGAGAGACTGCCCAACCGGGACACCAGCGGACACCCTCACCTGCTACGCGTCATAATACCGGGGAATCACCGGGCTCAACGGCCAGCACCCCACCGTGTGGAAGGCCATATTCGGCCGCGTCACACTATGGGGCTTGACTGGAAGCGCCGGGACTCGAACCCGAGTCTTAGAGATGGCAGGTTGAAGGCCTTGCCACTGGGCCACCACACCGGGTGGTGATTAATGTACACCACTTAAAAATGAAAACAAATAGCATCTCATTGGTTAAATCCTACTCATATTTACTATTTAGTTTAGGAAAAGAAAATTAAGACACACTCTTGCATGTACTGCACTCGGTTTGTGACCAGAATCCGAACTCATGGTCCATGTATTATTACCAAATATAAATCTCCATACATTCTTCCAAAACATTGAGCTAACAGCCCCTACACCTTTTCCCATTATCTACTCTCAGTCTCGTCCACACTTGCCTACTACAATTCTTTAGTAGTATATGCTATAGAAAGGCCAAAGTTATCACATTCTACCAAATTAAGAAAAAAAAACCAAACCCACACCCTACTTTTGCTTCCTTTCCCTTCTTCTCTTCCACAGCCCATCTGATCATCATGGGCACTCTTGAGACGGAAACACCAATCTCCACTACTAAACTACCTGACCCAGAAAAACCCGCCATGGACGTCGAAGAAGACGACGACGTTTCCCCCATTGAGCAGGTCCGGCTAACCGTGACCAACACCGACGACCCGACCCTCCCGGTGTGGACCTTCAGGATGTGGTTCCTGGGCCTACTTTCCTGCGGGCTTCTTTCCTTCCTGAACCAGTTCTTCGCTTACAGGACGGAGCCTCTTGTCATAACCCAGATCACCATCCAGGTGGCCTCACTCCCCATAGGCCGCTTCTTGGCTGCGGTTCTACCCAAGACCAAGTTCCGGATACCCGGGTGCGGTTCCAGGGAGTTTTCCCTGAACCCGGGCCCGTTTAACATGAAGGAGCACGTCCTTATTTCTATATTTGCAAATGCCGGGAGTGCATTTGGTAGCGGCTCTGCTTATGCCGTTGGTATAGTTAATATCATCAAAGCTTTTTACGGGAGGAGCATCTCTTTCTTGGCGAGTTGGCTTCTCATAATCACCACTCAGGTTAGATGTATAAGAGTTTGGTTTTCATTTCCTCGTTTCGTTCGCAAGAATGCAAGTCAAAGTTGGTTGCTTATACTATGTAGTTAGTTGGATCCTTGTCTTTTTCTGTTTTGCTTGTTTGCTTTCCTTTCTGTGCTTGTCCAAAATTTTGGAGCTTGTTTTGTCGATATTTCTTGGTGAAATAGTAGTCATAGCTTTTTTGAGAACTTTCTTCGGAAGAGGTGGAATAAAAATCCACAAGTGGGGATAGACACCATCTTAGTGAAAAAAGTATGTGTTGTTTATTTTTTCTTGTAAATGCGGCTTTTCCATTTAATAATTCAGATGCATATTTCAGCTCAAAAAAAAAAATCAGATGCATATTAGTTGGTTTTATATATGCAAGAAATGGCTCAAGTTTACCTTTTTATGGATTTAAAAATTCCCCCAACAAAGTAACGCTGTACGCCTGTGCCCCTGTTTTCAATTTTACCTTGCTACTAGAACAGAGCCCTGTAAATAAAATCAAATATCCCATAACCAAAAAAAAGAAAGGAAAATATCCTGTCTTAGTCTATAGTATACTATATGTATATACCTGAGACAAAAAAGAGAAAAGTAGACTTGCAAATATTTGAGGGTTTGATTATAATAATGTATGTTCACAATTATTCAGTATACAATAGATATCCAGTGAGGTGACTGGGGTAAATGTGGCAGGTTTTAGGATATGGCTGGGCTGGGCTGCTGAGGAAGTACGTAGTGGAGCCAGCACACATGTGGTGGCCCAGCACTCTCGTTCAGGTCTCGCTGTTCAGGTATGCATCTTGAATTGCCTGATATATATAATATAGTTGCTTAATGTTATGATTTCTGGGTATGACAATGAATAGTATAATTTTTCCTTTTCTTGGACATATATATTGCTCCAAAGAAGTAAGACTATTTTTTTTTCTTAGTCCTTGTCTGGGAAACTTTATAATGGATACTTTTTTTGTGACCACTTGGAAGTTGAGCTTTTAATAGGGTCACATGGAGATTCCTATTCTTAAGCGAATCCTTCTTTCTGATCATCATAACTCATAAGCTTTATGATTCTTGATTCATGCCTCCTTCACCGTCACGAGCACGTCTTTTGATTGGTTGGCGGTGGCTATGAACCAAGACATTTAATTTTTCTCTTTCTTTTCTACTTACACTTAGGTTCAACAATGGGTTCATAGAAATTGTTTGGTAGTTACTGATACCTGGAATCACTTAGCTTTAATTTTTCTCCAACTACATCTTTTAAGATAGTTGGAGAGGTTCAGAACTGATTTTTTTTAGGTTGGTTGGTAAATTGTGTTGGCTAAAGTTGAAGAACTAATTTGTCATCAGAATTTGATGAAATGATGATAAAAGTTTTAGCCAAAAATTGTCAAAAGCTTGGATCTCTCAGCACATGGTATGGTAGACCATCCTTAGCGTGAGTTAGATAGTCATGGAAATAATAATGACACATTTCCGTCTGAATTTCAACGGGACATCATTACCATATGCAGTGACAAGATGTAGACTCCACAACTGCCCGCCAATAACAGTGGAAAAACACTTCTTCTTTGCCATCCTCTCATGGAAGTTGGCAAGTCCACTTCTACTTACGTTATCATCGGTAGTTACAAATTTATATCCAGGCTAGATTCCTATCAATTAAGGAATATTGTTGTGGGCATGATAGGCCATGTGTGTTGTATACATATATTTCACAGGCTTGACATATAGTGACAGCGATCGATAGCGATACTTTATTGTTAATTTTTTTCTTTTCATTATCGAGATAGTGATAGTGACAACTTACACAGTTCTGCTCCGTTTTGTTTGATTGTTGTTTTGATTGCCGTTTTGTTTGATCTTGAGCAGCAACGTTACTTGTTAGTCATCTTTACCCGCATGTCAGTTGAAAAGTCATGAATCCGAGCAACTTAGACGATCTCTCACTGCACGACCCCTCCCTCAACTGTGTCTGGTGTTTCATATTTCATTGTCACCCATTTTGTGAAGAGCAACCACAGATAAAAGTGAAAACTATTTATGTCGAAAATTCTCCAGAACATACGAAAGTAAATTGGTGCGTCCCAAACTGCATGAAAACATATAGGGAGATTTAATTTCATGGTCAAACACCACATGAATCTGTCACTAGGGAATAGTCATCAGGTAGCCTGATTCATGAATTACTTTGGTGCCACTTCAGCTCTTGACAAGTTAACACACATTAATTAGGGGGCCAAAGGTTAGACCTAGTTCTGTTACTGGAAATAGATAACTATTTGACTCAAGAAACATATGTAGATAATTGAGTAACTTGCTGTGTTGCTAAATAATGATCTAACAAGGATTCTCTTTCACAGTAGTTCATCCATCTCTAGCAATTGACACCCAAAGCTTGGCATATGACAGGTGAAACTGATTGGAAACAGAATCCAATGGTTTCATGTGTGAGATGATTTTGAGGAGGTTTTTCCTTCATTTGCTTGACATCTTTGATCAGCACATGCAGTCACTACCATACTTACGTTATGAACATCAACTAAAATCTCATGATCTATCTGTTTTAAATTCGCAGGGCTTTACATGAGAAAGATGATCGGCGCATGACACGGGCAAAATTCTTTGTAATCGCACTAGTTTGCAGTTTCTCCTGGTATTTGTTCCCAGGGTACCTATTCACAACACTAACAAGCATTTCATGGGTCTGCTGGGCATTTCCCAAGTCAGTAACAGCACAGCAACTTGGTTCAGGCATGAGGGGCCTAGGACTTGGAGCCATTACACTCGACTGGACCGCCGTAGCATCTTTCTTATTCAGCCCTCTCATCAGCCCTTTCTTTGCCATTGTCAATGTTTTTGCAGGCTATGTGCTAATTGTTTACATAGCAATTCCCATAGCCTATTGGGGCTTAGACTTGTACAGTGCAAAAAGATTTCCCATATTTTCCTCCCACTTGTTCACTGCACAGGGTCAAAAATACAACATAACAGCCATTGTTAATGACAAATTTGAACTAGATCTACTACAGTATGAACAGCAAGGAAGAATCCATTTGAGTATGTTTTTCGCTCTGACTTATGGCTTTGGTTTTGCAACCATTGCATCCACCCTTACACATGTGGCTCTCTTCTATGGAAGGTAATCTTTTATTTATCAGGCTAGCGTATTCTTATCAGATTTGCTATTCAGACTTTATTTGGTTGGGAAAACTCTCACATGTAAATTAAGAAAAGGCAAAAACAAAATGTTTTAATCTGATCATTGCAACTCAATATCTCTAAGAATTTTGTGGAGAAATAAACATTATAATTACTTATACATGATGTTATTGTAAAAAACTGGCACATTTCTGCATGCTGTACAGGTATCATAAAGCTCTTTCATCTTCAAAACCTAACGCTGTAGCTAAGTTTTTAGTGAGTAATGCTCATACTTCCAGAAATTCAACATAAATTTTCAGTTTATTTTTTCCTTTACTGGAATTTACATTATTAAGGCAACAAGTTCTGTCTGGTTTCATGTTTTTGTATTGTCCTCTGGTATTATGGTCACAGAAAGAGCAGGTTGTAATCACTAGGATATGATACCACTACAATCCTTTCTTGCAATCAAGAACCAGTACCACCTATATTTCTTCTCCACATTCTAGCATCAGATTCTTATTCAAAGAAATATATTCTGATATACAAATCCTAATTCACAGAGAGATCTATCAGCGATATCAGGCTTCTTACAAGGAGAAGGAGGACATCCATACAAGATTGATGAAGAGATACAAGGACATACCTTCATGGTGGTTTTACTTGATGCTCGGTGTGACACTTGCAGTTTCTCTTGTACTCTGCATTGTCTTGAATGATCAGGTTCAGATGCCATGGTGGGGACTCGTTTTTGCCAGCGCCATGGCTTTTGTTTTCACCCTTCCAATCAGCATTATAACTGCCACCACAAACCAGGTGAGATATACAAAAACTTTAACCTAGGTAAGAGAAGCCCAAATTTTGGTTCTCACTGCAGGAGATTATCTGCTATACTGCTCCATATAATATATCAAAAAGAAATCCCAGATGCTAGTTAAGACTTGTAAAATTTTGCTTATACATTGAAGAACAACATATTTGAAAGACTTCAACAAAGTATATTGACATTCATGATACTTTATGTGCAGACACCAGGGCTAAACATAATTACTGAGTACGTCATGGGTATAATTTATCCTGGAAGACCTATAGCCAATGTATGCTTCAAGACATATGGTTATATGAGCATGGACCAGGCTGTCTCTTTTCTTAATGATTTCAAGCTAGGACACTACATGAAGATCCCTCCCAGATCGATGTTTTTGGTTCAGGTGCATTTTTCTTCTCCCAGACAATTCACTTGTCAGCAGTTTCCACAAAGAAAAGAAAAGAGAATGGATATCCTTTTCAGTTGATAGTTGCAAACCCTAGGTGATTAGAAGTATCACTAACTACCAAAAAAATTAGTATAAAAAAAAAACTACCAAACAATTTCTATGAACCCATTGTTGAACCTAATTTTTTCTCTGATAGAAAAAGGTTTACAGTTTCAATCACTTTGAACCAAACCCCAATCAATTCAACAATTACTAGCTTAACGAAGTTATCAATGCATATTGTTCTCCTAATTGATTTATAATTGTTATAGTGCTGATACATCCTGATACAATTTTTGCACTTCTATTTGGATGTAAATAGTTCATAGGAACAATGCTAGCAGGAACCGTCAACCTTGCAGTGGCATGGTGGCTACTGACCTCCATTGAGAACATATGCCAGGATGATCTCCTACCTGCAGACAGTCCTTGGACATGCCCAGGTAATCGGGTCTTCTTTGATGCATCGGTCATATGGGGCTTGGTGGGACCCAGACGAATATTCGGAACTCTCGGAAATTATCAAGCCATGAATTGGTTCTTCCTTGGAGGTGTATTAGGACCAGTACTTGTTTGGCTGTTGCACAAGGCATTCCCCAAGCAATCTTGGATTCCCTTGATTAACCTTCCAGTACTCCTAGGATCAACTGGGATGATGCCTCCAGCAACGGCATTAAACTACAATTCCTGGATCATAGTTGGAACAATTTTCAATTTCTTCATCTTCCGTTACAGAAAGCAGTGGTGGCAGAGGTACAATTACGTTCTTTCAGCAGCACTGGATGCTGGGGTAGCTTTCATGGCGGTTTTACTATACTTCTCAGTTGGCTTTGAAAATAAAAGCATAACCTGGTGGGGAACCGACGGGGAACACTGTGATTTAGCAACTTGCCCGACAGCCAAGGGCATAGTAGTCGACTCTTGTCCAGTGAACTAATGAGTTTCTTTCTGTTGCATGTTTCTGCTTTAAATGTAGCGTAGGATAAAATCAGAAGGTAGCATGAGTAAGATAAGCATTAAGCTACCCTAGCATGAAACTGTGCTGAGAACTGTAAGCACCATTATATGATAGCTTTTTATTAAAATGTATAATAGTTTTCAGTTTTATCCAAAAACAAAAAAGTATGATAGTTTGCATTAGAAGCTGAGCTTCATAATTAAGGAACTGAATTGGATGATCTTGTAATGAAGTCCAACAAAGATATGCCACAGAAACTTAGCCTGAGGCAAAGGACTCGGGTTTTAGTTCCATTAGGCAGAGCTACATCAGTTGTGCAGAAGGTATGCTTGGCAATGGTAGGTGGATGCATGGTGATGTAGGATGGAGAATAGAATAGAATAGAAAAGAGAAAGAACTCAAAATAACAGAGATTCTAGGCTGAATAAGCAAACAAAATTGAAAAGGAACAGAAGTTTCACATTTAGGGTTTAAAACTGCTAGAGACGTGTAGTCAAAGTAAGATAATAAAAGGCTGTCGAAACTAGAGCCAACATAACCTATTTATACCAGAAATAATCTAAATAAAAAGGAATCCTAAAATAAAAGAATATTGCTACAGTAACTAGAGAACAGTACCCATGGACAGTGACCGCATTTTAGAAAATAAAATAAAATACTTGAGTTTTAGAAATTAAGCTCCTGCATCACATGGAGTGATACATTGTGTTGTTGCTAAATGCTAATAAATGGAAGCATTGCTTGTGGAAAACCAAAACCCTTCTGATAGGGTACATAAAATTGAAAATTGAAGGATACTTGCAGTGAAAGGGCAGATTTGAGATAAGTGCTTCCTATTATGGAACCATATGCTCATTCCCCTAAATATCGGGTGAATATCAAGACAACATAGTTTACAGACACAGTTTGCACTTATAAAACAAAGACAGGAATAAATCGAGAGAGAAAGATAAAATATTTTGAATGGATAGAACAAGAGAACTGAGGCATTTAGAGCCTAGTATGATCTGCACTTTTTAACAAAGTTCATGGCAAGATAATAGGTGTTTGAAGGTTCATTCACATGATATCATAGTGTATGAAAAATAATGTTTCATACCTTTAAATGCTCATGAAGCATCCACCGAAAGCCACTGATTATAGTCGTCCATTCTAATTATGAAGGAGCTGGAACTTGGTGAGCCACCTCCCCCATATGCCTTCATTTAGAAAGTGATAATTTTCATTGAACTTTTCTCTTCATACAAAGAAAGATAAGAGGAATTTAATCCATCATGATGCACACCTTTGCAACTTCTGAAGTATCAGTAGCACTATCAGTGCTCCTCAAGCACATCTTAAGATTATTTCGTTGCATGTACACCACAGCTCCTATAGGCCTGAAATCATCAATACACATGCCCTAAAGATGATGTCCTGACCCACTAGAATTAGCCATGAATAAGAAAGCCAAAAGGAAAACATTATTCATGTGCAAACTCCAAGTCATGTTTGATTGTAATTGTAGTTCGAGGCTGCAACATCTAGAGAGTAATTTGAGAGTTTGAAAAGACATGAAGCACTAGCATCAAGATTTTACTTCTATATCCATCATTGTTTCCTAAGAAAATCCAGCAGTTCTACATGTGGAAATGTGAAGCATAATTTTATGCATTATCACACACTTGTTTTCCATAATTACTGAGCATGGGCTTAATTACTTATCTCAAAAAATCAAAATATAATGACCCTGATAATGTTTGTGTTGCATTAAGCTAAATGAGAACACAAAATTAAGTTAGACAAGAGACTCCATTTCAAGGTCAGCAACCACTACCAGTGTTGCCAAATATAAAAGTGTGTTTAATCCACTTAAGGTTGCAAGGTTGCAATACTTAAGCTAACACAGTCAAGTTGATCAAATTTCATGGACTTAAAACTACAAGGGTTCAAGTCTAACAACTTGAGGACCAGTCCGTCAATGATATTTATCCTTCAAACTTGGTTATCCAGCATCTCAGCAACCTCCAAATAACCCAACAGAAAAGTCCTACAATAAAGAAGATGAAAACGCCTGGCGCCAAATGAAATCAGGAGGAAATTACTTGCAGACAATTATATGCTATAATCAAAATGATATAACAGATACTAATATAGTTTGACAGTGCAAAGGACATCTTATGTAGGCAAACCCCTGTTTCCTACAGGTCCATCCAAGGAAGCTGGGTTGGCACTCAAAAGCCCTCTAACACAAATGAAAACAACAAGGAGCAGTTTGAGAAATTCAGATTTTCTATGGATCACGATTGACAAGCATACGCATGTGAAACCAAAAGTATGATAAGTAATAAAGCAATAGTTAAAAAAGCAACAGTTGGCCTAGCAACAAAGTCCAGTATTTATTACCGCAGGCCAACTGCTTCACTTTTCAGACTAAGCTGCTTTCCAATTTCATCACTCAAGTGGGTGTTTCCATCTGCTCTGACTCCCTAAAGTAACAGAAAGGGAAAAGATCAAATGAGACAAACGTTGCATAAGAAAGATAGAAATGTAGTGACCTATAAATCAAAGTTCCAGCTCTGCAAACTGAGAAAAAGACTTAAGGATTAGAGAATCTACAATTTTTTATGCAAAAGGTTATTCTAGAAGTAGTCATTAGTTACCAGGCATTCCCCATAAAATCCTCCACCCAACCGAACTTTGAAAACCTTATCCAGCAACTTACGTGCAGAAGTCTGACGAGCGGAGATATACGAGTTCCCCTTTGCAATAAGCTCAACAGAACTAATCTCCGCTAACTGTTAAAATGACAAGTTAAAGAGAGTTTAACACTGACATAAAAGCAAATCAGAGCATCACGAACTAAGTACAAGCAAACGACAATTACTAAACTATCTAAAATCAAGTTGTGTAGAAGTAAAAACAAGCACAATTGGTTAGAGAGCAATGCACCAGACCTGCTCAAACATATGCGGATTAGTAATACAATTTATCTTTGATCGCCATTCGCTGAGCCCAATATTAAAAGCTCTAATGCCAGGTAAACTCCAACGCCGAATATCCACGTCTTCCATGTACTTGAGAACCATTTCAATGCGGTCTCCCTCTTCATTGTCAAATAATGGTCCACCAACACCACCTTGTCCCTTATTTTGATCAAGAAAACGCATTACCGTTTCAATAAGATCACCATTGTCTCCGCTAAAACCCGCTAAGTGGAAAATTCAAACAATTCTTACATATAGAGATTTCACACTCACAAGCTTATTAGTGAAATATTCATACGCAGCACGGGAGCTACTTTTCTCACAATCAACGTATAATGTGACTTTATCTGGAGAATCTTCGTCGCGTTGAATCCTTGATTGTGCCGATTTCCGATGATCAAAACCTATTACCCTACCAAAAGAAGAAAAACAAAATCATCTAGTAAGTGTTCATACTTCGTTATTTTCTTTTTTTTTTATAAAGAAGAGAGAAATCTAAAGCAGCTTACTCGCATAATGACTGGCGCGATAGCCTCGCAGCAAACCCTGGGGGGCCAATAAAATCGAGTAGGTAACACTTTTCTACCGCTTCCATACGCAAATCCTCTACCCTGCAAAACGGGAAAAATATCTGCAACCTAATCACAAAAAGGCTCTAATAGCGGGAAAAAGGAAGAATCGCGGGGTGGAGAAAATGTGGAGAATGGGCGGACCTGAGAGGTTCAACGGAAGAAAAAGGCAAAATGAGGCAAGGGAGGGCGAGGCGAGAGTGGAAGATGTGGGCGAACATGGCCGACAATGCTCCGGAGAAAGAAGGGTAGTTGTAGAGCACCAGGTTCGGGATTTTCTCCTCTCTTGCTTTGGAGATGGCTTCAAGGGCGGAATCCGACCGGAAACCACGGGATTTAGGCGGCGGGATTGGAGCTGAGAGTGTAGAGAAGAGTGTTCGGCATTTCCTGTTGAGGCAGAGAGCCATTCTTTTGCTGTTTCTAGTTTTGGATACCGCAGTCCGCGTTTAGAATTTTATAAAATTTTGTCAAGTATAAATAATAACTCAATCAGTAAAAGTAACTAAAGTAGGGAGCGCCATTGTTGCTTTATTGCTGATTTTTTACTTTGTCGAAAGTTTTATTGCTGATTCTTTTTATCAATAACAGAAATTGAAATAAAAAATCAAACGATAATAACTATCCCAAAGCTAGTACAGTAACACTGTAAGTCTGTAACAGAGTACTTGATTAAGAACAAATTGAGATAAAAAACAAAAATAAAATATCTAATAGCATAGTCATGAATGCAAACAAAGAAACACAATTGTTAAAAAATTGATGATAGAATTCACTGTTTGATAGAATAATACAAACTTAATCAAGGTAATAATAGAACTTTTAAGTTGAAGAGAGGAGTTTATGTTGGGAGATAAAAGTGTAAGTGTGTATGAATAAATGGGGTATTTATAGGTAAAAATGAGAGGATAAAAATAAATGAGTATGATTACAAAGAAGATGGTATTAAGATTAGGACAAATAGAATTATGGGGGTAAATGGCCAAAGAGATGTATCCGATTGGATGTTAGGAATATGAGTAAAATATTTACCGGAGATAAATTTGGGTACGGTATAGATGAGTTTTACTGGATGGTAACAATGACATTCACCATAACTTATTTAAGAAAAACTACCTCGTTAAAAATCTTAACAACAAAAACCCAGTGGGATAAAAACTTGGTGAAGAGAAAAAGTGCAGTGTGTATTCTACTCCCCCTCATTTTGGCATCTCTTGATGTCTCGAAATCGCGCGTGCCAATCTTTTTTATCAACTTTTCAAAAGTTGAAGCAGGAAGTGATTTCGTAAATAAATCCGCCAGGTTGTCACTTGAATGAATCTGTTGAAATAAATATCACCTTTGGTGATATATGCTTTGTCTGCTCTCTTTTGATGTATCCTCCTTCAATTGGGCAATGCAAGTAGCATTATCTTCATAATTTGTCATTGGAACATCTTGCTCGCTATCTTGTTTTGTGGTCGCCATTATATAGCAGTTCCTTTATGTGTAAAGAAGTAGCATGTGTCTGACTGTGCTTTATGTGGATTAAATAAAAGACCTGTATTTGCAAAAACAACTATATTCTTCCTGGACTCGCAATATCAAAATAATTCCACGTCCACTATATCCCAAAGATAACGAAATATATATTTATATATTTATATTTATTTATTTATACGTTATGAACCGCCTCGATCCGTATTTATCGTTACACACAATAAACACGTGGGACCTATTATTTATTACAGAAACCACAACAAATAAATATCTCAAATCATCAACATAATACAACAACCGTACTGGACTCGGGTATACGAAGACGTTATTACAACATAACAACAGAAGCAGAGTGACAAAATACAAACAGCGGAAGTCTTAGTACAACACAACAATAAAAAGTAACATGAAAATGATGCAACGCAGGATGGATCCGGTCCTGGCAGAGAGTGCGCCACAGCATGCCTCGAATGTACCTGAACGACGCACAATCAAACTACGTGACCGAGTCACGTAGGCGAGGGGTGAGTCCGAAGTGCTCACCGGGTAAAATCCATAAGTATAGATAAATATACAGGCAACCGATAATAACCAAGTCACATCAACAGCAATTAACTAAGGTTCTCACAAACCTTAAATAACACACTTTGTGATTCTAGACACGCTATTCCAATTTTATTATCAGGGCCCCCGTCACAAGTTAAATGGTGGCCATCGCTAGGTAGTCAAGCTAGCTAGCCCGTGGACCCCGCCCTGGTACCTCCACGTAATAACTGGCACAGACAGGGAGCAGACCCCAAGCACACTCTCCCCCAACGCCTAAAATAAAAATTGGTACAGACAGGGAGCAGACCCCAAGCACACTCTCCCTCAGCACCATAAAAATAAGGACTACCATCAGGCTATTCCAACATTTAACCGTGACTTACTAGATGTCTAAGTGTTTCCATTTTATTATCTTCTTTTCCTCAACATGTTACCACACTCCTATTAACCGACCATTATTCATTATCCCGAGCAGGCTCGCAGCCTCTCCGCTCTTCCGGATAATAATCAACACCTCTTAACCATCAGATTCCACATAATAATGTTCCTCAAATCATGTCAATCTCACAGACAACAACAACAACGGTAAATTTATCATCTCTAACATCATCAACATCAACAACAATCAATACTTTTCACAACAACCATTCACAGCCACAAAAATTAGTATCATACTAGCAATAATATCACACATAGTAAACAAACAGCAACTTGATATTACGGGCAGTATATTAGTATTTACTTATCCTCACCTTAGCCGATAAATTCCTCCGGAAACTCTTCCTCTGGTTCCGGTTCCACGTGCTCGTTCATATTATCAAATCCTATATACAATTAATAACAAACATACAATCACACAAATGCACAGTAAATATGATATGAATATGATTATTATCCCGTTAACCATACCCAGTTAATATTCCAGTAATTATTATTTCTAGAATTATATGTACTTCCTTTCTCCACAAGTTAATTATATCGTATATATATATATCTCTCCGGTGTAATACTTTGATAGTACCCTTTCCAAAATATTTTTATTTAAAAATATTTGTCATAACACATATTCTTTTTCCAAAATTATTTTTCTCAGAAATAATTATATAGCATATATAGTTATCATAAAATAATTTTTCTGAAAAATAACATACATATATTTTCCAAAATAATTTCATAGCATATATATCGTTTTCTAAAATACTACCATATCATATTTATTATTATATTTTCCAGAGAAATATGTCAAACCTTTGAACAATCTCATATTTTATTTTCCAGAATATACAACATGTATATATATGTGTTTTTCTTTATATCAGGTTAAGTAGTTATTTTTATTTTCGAATTGGGCCATAACATGTCAAGCCTAGCCTATTGCATAGGTCCAGTCCATAGGCCAGCAACAGCCCAGGTGCAACCCACACAAGAGGCCCAGCTTAGTTAGTCAGTCCAACCTAAACAAACCCGGGTCAACCCATCCCAAACGGGTCGACCCATTATCATCTTCATCCTCACAGCTCACCTAGGGCGACAGCAGCGGCGCACGCGAGGAGAGGAGGCAGCTGCAGGTGCGGGCTGACGACGTGAGGAAGGCGGCGAAGACGCGTGGGTATGGTGGCGCGATTTGCAGCAACGTTCGACGGCAGAAGAGGAAGCGGGCGCGGTGGTGTTTGTTTCAACGAGCTCGCCTTGCCTGGACGGTGGAGCAACGTCGGTCGACGCGGCGAGGAAGGGGGAGCTCGGAAGCGGCGCGATGTGGGGAGGACGAAGGCGCAAGCTTCCTGCAGGTGTGGTAAAGGCGGCAATTGGAGGGTGACGCGGAGAAGGAGGCGGCGTCGGCGTGCTGTCGGGTGCGGCTGCAGTCGTTCGTCTGCAGAGACGAACTCGTCACCGGCGTTGCGTGGAGGTGGAGACGCGGCGGTGGCGGCTGGCAGCAGTGAGCGAGGAAGGGGAGGTGGGGGCGGCTGGTGGTTCTCGGGTGGTGATGTGATGGTGGTGGCGGTCGCCGGTAAGGGAGGAAGAAGAAAGAAGAAGAAAGGAAATGGGCTTGGTGAAAACGGCAACGTTCAGTTGCTGGGTGTATTGTTTTCTCTTTTTTTTTTCTTCTGATTTTAAGCTTTGCAAGGAAAGGACAGTGTACTGTGTTTGGGCAGTTTGCAGGAGAAGAAGAAAAGATGGTTGTGGGTTTTGCAGGCAGGAGGATTATACTGAGTTTGTGGGTTGCAGAACAAATGTGTTTTTGTAGCCAGAAAAGAAGAAACAAGTAATTGTGGCAGACAAACGGAAAAGAAAGAAAAGTGGTGTAAAGGTGTCGGTGTAACGGTTATATGTGCATGATTGAGCAGGAAAGAATCTAACCACCAAAATGTCTCTTATGCCCTTCATCCTTTCTTTAGTTTTCAGACTAAACAAGGGGCACAATCGTCTTTTCGCAGCTTCTAAGTCCCGAAAATTCCAACTTATCCCATAAATTCTGCAAAAATATATGGAGTATGGAACAAGACTCGGAATTGGAATCCGATGCTCGGTTTACCATAAAATAATTACTAAAGATTACTTCCATATGGTAAAGTACTGTACAAAGCATTTTACAGTCTCGGTAAAAATACAAAATTTACCCGGGCTGTTACACGTTAGAGCAAAGTTATATCTTGCTAATAAGTTTATGGCAAAAGTTTCAGGCTTTATATTACTAGAATGATAAATTGCACTACGATACGGTACTTCAGGACCAATCTAGTTTTTCCGAGATTTTTCATCTCAAACTCTTTCTTAAAATATAGCTCAGCATTTGGAAACTTCTTCAGGAATTTCAATAATATTTAAATCACAAAAAATAATGAAAAATTCACATATAGATCCAAATCATTAACATAAGCAAAAATAATAATAAATTCACACATGATTACATACAGAGCATATATGCAAGAATAATTATACTACACATCCAAATTGATTCAAACTATGCAACGATGAAT
Organism: Turnera subulata; assembly: GCA_028386065.3. Taxonomy (NCBI): domain Eukaryota; kingdom Viridiplantae; phylum Streptophyta; class Magnoliopsida; order Malpighiales; family Passifloraceae; genus Turnera; species Turnera subulata. Next base: position 334,256 of record JAKUCV010002314.1, read on the forward strand.
TTATTTTAATTGAGTATATTCCTAGAAATTAGTTGCTTCATTCAACTTGAATTCTTCAGGAATTCTCATGTATATGTCATGCTTATAGTTCCATAAAAATAGGTTGTAATGACATCCATTAGACACATTTCTAGTTTTCATGTATTATCGGACTTATCAAATACTGGAAATAATTGCATCCACCACATGGGAGTACGTCTGCTCACAATTAATAGTGGGTCGTTGAATAAAACCTTGTGCTACAAACCGTGCTTTATATCTCACTATAAAATATTTGTGAGCTAGAAAATGAAAATTACTTTTAGGATATAGAGAATTCCTTAAAATAGGAAAGTAGAAAAGATTAATTTATAATTTAGAGTGAATATCAAAGTTTATAATAAGATAGGGTGTGATGTATAAATTAATGTGAAAAAGAACTCCCTTCCATATCATTCTTCTATTATTCCAATTTAATGTCCGAAAATATGTATATTAAATTTAGATTAATAATAGAATTAAAAAATAAAGGACAAGTACTAGTAGTTTTTTTTTTTGAAACGTAAGTCCTGGTTTATGGCGCACTGTCCCATGCTCTAAATGGTGAAAGATAACCAAACACACAGTAGTCTAATTATGTCTGTCATGATTTCAAAAAAAAAAATAATAATTATGTCTGTCATTATGCACACGTGGAACGACACGCATCTTCTCACCGGCCCGGCTCCCCCTGCGCCGACTGTTTCCCATTGCCACGTAAAAATACAATATTGACCGACCAAAAAAAATTTGACTTACACTGTTCAGTAAACGAAGTAGCCCATATCCAGGATCCCTTTGAAAGCCTGGTTTCCCATGTTCTCCATCTCCACCCCATTTTCCCTGTTCTCGCTATTAGATTCCCTCCACGTAAGCAATAAACCAAACCTAACTAACGCTGTCTTTTGGGATACTTTTATATGAAAAGGCAAATATGGGCACAGATCTAATATCATTCCCGTTGTTTAGAATATTTTCGATTATTTTTTTCCAATGGTAATATTTTATAAATGATAAATTCAATTACTTTAGATCCAACATTTTTTTTGTAACGAATTCAATAATTATTTCGCCTTACATTGTATATAACCATTTGTTAGATCGTAATAAAATTGAAAGAGAAATTGAGAGAATTTAAATATATAATAAAAAAATAATTTTATACTTAAGTTTCGTTCACCGCAGTTATATATTCTATTTATAATTTTTGAATATATGAAGATTTTAATTCCAGAAAAGAAATGAAAACTTAATTATCTCAATGCCATGTCATTAGAACCATGCTCTACTAGAAAATATATAATGAATTTTATTTTGACTGTTTATTAAAAATTAATCAAATAAAATGTGTAAGAGATGTATGAAAAAGATAGAATCACTAATGATTAATATATAATTTTTATGAAAATTTTAATACAAAAAAGGTATGAAGATTTAATTATCTCAACGTCTTTCATAAAAAAATTATCTCACTGTAATTTTAACCATGTTCAATTATAAAACATATAATGTCTTGAAAAGAAAAAACATATAATGAATTTTATGTTGGCTGTTTATTATAAATTTATCAAGCTACGCAGCTTAAAGTCTGTTAATTTAGTGTAATTGTTCATGTTTGAATCTTATTTTAGTTATTATCAAAAAAAATCTTATTTTTAGTATTTGTAAATTGACAATTGATGTATCTTTATAAAAAATGATGATACAAAGCTCAATCTCAATTAATAATCTGTCCTTTTCACGAAAAAAAAAAAACTTATAATCTGTCCTCATATTAAAATGAGATAACTTATTCCCCCCGTGGAGCAAGAATATGTAATCAATCATTTATACATCAGGAGGAGCCAATTTTCTGTTTCTTTCTTTTGGTCAAATACGGATTGTGATGCTGCCACCTGTCGGGTGTAACGAATACTTTAAAACTCCCGAACGCAGCTTGAGACTCACACCTCTACATATTTAAGCCCAGTGGACGTTAGAGTTGGCTCAGATATTTTCTTCTCTCTCTACAAACGCCAAAGCCTCCTCTCATTTTATATACCCCCACGCTTGTACGCAATCTGCCGTTTCTCTCTTCGCAAAATTGGATCCCTTACCATGTTCTACGCGATCCTCTCTCGCTCTCGGTCCCGGTTTCCCTCCCTTTCCGGCGTTCAGTTTTGTGAAGAATACCTGTTATTTTCTTGAGCTGCATTCGTTTCTGCTTCTGTTTATGGCCGTTTGCGTCTCATGATTAATTATGTGCGTTTTGCAGGTTTGCTCGGTGGCAGACGCTTCTGTTGCCTCGTGGAGGTAAAAGTTCAAGCTTAAAGGTTGTGTTCATGCCTTCATCTTCTTCGTAACGGTTGCCTGATACTCCGATTGTGTCTGTTAATCTATTCAATCGCGCTCTCTCGTGGTTTGATTTTCTAGCATGCACATATTTTTTTTTTCCATTATATTGTTATTTCATTCAATATGTTGTTATATAATTTAGCCGCACTATTTTATGTGAGCAGAAAGGATGATACGGTTTGGCTTGTTCGTTTTTTTTTTTCATCGGATTGTAACAATGGTGCATTACTCTTGAAGGCCTAGCATTTGTTTATAATTAGGGAAACAATTCAGGTGGCATGCTTCCCTGTAGCTTCTAGTGTTAATTGTCTCATAGTTTTGTTAGGGTTTTTTGGTATTTTGAGTCTCGTGGGCTGTTTTATCTTTAATTAGGAGGTGAGAACTGTTTTATTTGCTTCCAAATAAACGGATGTAAGTTTGGAATGCAGTTTGGTAATTATGGTAGATTTGGTATGGTGCGATAAGAGTGAGATGCCATGATTTTATTTTCCATTATATTGTTATTTCATTCAATAACAAAGTGAAATGCAATTTTAGGCAGTACTACGACTAACAACAAACAACAACAGCTGAAACTAAAGAAAGATGTCTTGTTTGCTAATAAACTTCTAATTGAATATCGTGGATGGTATTGCTTTACAGCATCATTGTGTGAATGTCCTAAGCACTAGAGCTTGAGGCCTGATCGGGAAAAAGGAGAACTAACAGTCCTGATTTGATTATGGCGATGATGGAGATATCATAGGGTTTCTAGTAAGTCTGAGGAGACTAATGATACTATTTTTGAGGTGGTGAAGCAGTATATTCAGATTTGTAGATTGTTTGAGTCATTCAAATGATTTATCCTTAACCCAGTATGTGACAGGAGGAGGTGGTGATCAGGAGAATCGAGCAAAATGAGCTTTACAGTAGATAAAAAGAAGAGGAAGACAAAAAAAAAAAAAAGCCAAGTAATATAAAAGGATATGGGTCTAAAACGTTAGCAGTCTGGTGCATGTTAAAACCCAATGGACAGGATAATTCATTAAGTTGATTACCAGTTAGTTTGGGCTAGGTGCTTAGTCATGCTAAGCTCTTGCAACTTGATTGTTTTTGTGTGTTTATATATTTTGATAAATGTAGTCTAGAATATTTAAAAGGCAGGAAAACTGAAGCTTTTCTTATTTGTATTTACACTTTTATGCTTCTGAATGAGGATCAACAACAAATATTAATAGTTGAGTGCAGATGCTGCGTTCTTAGTACTTTTTCCTGTCATTTTCACACTACATGATAGTCCTTGTTCTGTGGACGTTGATCAATCACTTAAATGTCAGCATAGATCCAAGTTGCTATTGAATCTTGCCTGTTGGTATATCTTCAAGGGCTTCCTAATGGATTGGTGGCATTTGTTGTTAACTTTTGAAATAAGGAGGATATGCCTGTGTTTAACTTATGCATTTAACTCTTACTGCATAATGCTTGTCTCAGAACTTCAGGTGCATCTAACATGAACCATCAAGATCCGGTCTTTATCCAAAATAAATATTGGCAAAATAGTAGTAACTTGATTAAGCTGCTATTATAGTTTTATTGGATGCCCTTGAAGGGGCAAGTTGCATGATTTTGTGGTACAGTTTAGTGGAGGCAGTTTAGGCGATCCTTGGGGAAATGCATCAGGTGCCTTTTTGTTGGGTTTCCTACAATACCTAATTGTAGCTATTATGGTTAATCTTTTTCTTTTTTTATATATTCTTCATGAGCTTCCTGACGGGTTGATGGCATTTGTTGTTAACTTTTGAAAAAACAAGGATTTGCCTGTGTTTGACTTATGCATTTAACTATTACTGAAAGAACTCTCAGAATTCTCAGGTGAATCTAACATAAGCTGTCCAAACAACCTTGATCCAGAAGAAATTTTGGGAAATTAATTTTATTTTTATTTTTGGACTTAAATAGATGTAATACTGAATATTTTGTAGCTTATACTTGCTTTTTAAAAGTTTAAGCTTCTTCTCTTTCATGGAAAAAATAGATGTCTCTTTCCTGGATATTATCCCTCCATTTTAATATCAGTTACATAATTTTCCAATTGTAGTAGGGTTTGCTATTGGCAGTTAAAAATCTTTACACAATGATGATTGGATGAAATGCTTGCATGTTGTGTTCTCATGTGCATTGTATTTCTTTCGCTTATTTTGTGAGTACTACTGTTAGTTGGTGATCTCTATGGGGTGGCCTGTGTTTGACAACTGGTATTATGTGATTCCTCAATGTTCATTGTCTTTAATAATTTTTCACTTGAGAGGACTATCATTATAGGTGATTTTAGAGGCGGGCCTATGACAACTGGCATTGATTTCGCATTACCTACCGGATGTTTAATTTGAGAGGACTGCATGTTTAATTTTATTTTATTTTTGGACATAAATAGATGTAATACTGAATATTTTGTAGCTTATACTTGCTTTTTAAAAGTTTAAGCTTCTTCTCTTTCATGGAAAAAATAGATGTCTCTTTCCTGGATATTATCCCTCCATTTTAATATCAGTTACATAATTTTCCAATTGTAGTAGGGTTTGCTATTGGCAGTTAAAAATCTTTACACAATGATGATTGGATGAAATGCTTGCATGTTGTGTTCTCATGTGCATTGTATTTCTTTCGCTTATTTTGTAAGTACTACTGTTAGTTGGTGATCTCTATGGGGTGGCCTGTGTTTGACAACTGGTATTATGTGATGTCCTCAATGTTCATTGTCTTTAATAATTTTCACTTGAGAGGACTATCATTATAGGTGATTTTAGAGGCGGGCCTATGACAATTGGCATTGATTTCGCATTACCTACCGGATGTTTCTCTATTTGTTCTGAGCTTGTTTTTTCTTGTATGCCATTGCTTAGTAGAATGAACAAACTCCTTGCTTGTGACTACGGATATGAAATTCTGGATCCAGCTACTGCATGTTTAAATCCGACTCCAATAAGTTGGTTGATGCTATTTGGGTTCCCTATCTATGCACCTTTCTTTTAAAGCGCTACTAATTTAGAGCTGCAGGAAAACTATTCAAGAGTTTAGTTGGTAAGATAGATGGGATAGTTTAAAAGTAATTGAACAACTGGGCTTGCAGTTCAGTGGTACACTTGAAAGTCTACAGAAGGCCAAAATGGAGTAAGGTCTTGATTTTAACTCAAACATGAAAAAGATTGGGATTGATATGCCAAATGGTTGTAAACATATCTTAATTTATATTAGCCAATGAGTTTTGAGTAGCTCCAAACCTTATTTTCCTTTGTCTTCATTTAATCACCAATATGATGTGAGCAATGCTATGTGCACGTGAAGCTTGTACATATTGTGCAGTTTGAATGGTGTCATCTTTAGCATAATCCTTTCAGTTGACACATATTATCTACAGAAATATGGCCAACTTTGATGTGCATACAAAATTATATTATTATTTTTGCTTCGTTTATATATTGCCAAGAACCTGAAGTGGAACTAAGTTGTCCGGGAGTTGGACGTGTAAGAGTGGCATTAAGAAAAAGAAAGAGTGGAAGCTTCGGAGAAAAAGTCACCCTTTTATTTCCTCTCAATGCAGCATTCTTGATCTTCTCCATACCATGTTTGACAAGTGGTCTGCTTTATTAGGGATGTAAATTTATTATTTCTTCAAAGGAAGAGTGCCAGCTGTTACGGAAATAGGTTGACGAATCCTTGTTTTGCCGGGTTTTGTTTTAACTTCTGGAGTGAGGCAATACTTAGAGCAGTAATTCAAGTGGTGAAGTCAATTCAAAGATTCTCATTTTTCTTTTCATCTGTTGTCTTTGTTACGTATAGTATGAGCATGTGTATGACCAAGTGAATTCATTGGTGGGCTAAAATATACAATGTTGATATGTGTGCGCATGCTCAGACAGAGAAGCAGATACATCCACTCAGTGCAATTATCGGTGTCATTGTTTCACCCACTGTGATTATTTGTTGTCATTGTCAGATATTCTATCTGTTTTATTTCTAAGATTCTAGAGTTGGATTTTTCCTAATTGGTAGTTCATGTTGGAAACCGGAGAAGCTCCTGTTATCATCATTACATGCTTGTGGAAATCTTACATGCTAGTTAAAATTTTATGTGACATAAATTTAAGTTTCTCATTAGTTACTGGAGTAAATGAAGATCTTCTCGAAAGAGAGTAAAAACTGCTTCATTTCTACTTGTGGGAGCACTAGTTGTAGATGTCAGGAGCTATGTTGCATAAAAAATACAATTGGGTAGCCAGTAGAAGCTTAACCCTCATTCTTCATTCTCAGAATTAACTGTATAGATGAGGATCTTGGAAGAATCTTTGAATGATGCTGCAGCAAGATGTTCTGCTCACCGATTGAAGTGAGTATTTAAGGCATTGGTGCATTCCATTCCAGCACAACAGATTCGAAGAGTTTCCGAGCAGGCCGAGCTTGCAGTTTGGGCCGCTAGTCTGTTCTTTCTCCGTAATTGCACAGATAACTCTTTTCTAAACCTGACAAAGGGGAATCAGGTACGATAGTCAATTCTATAAATTATTGTGCCTTGGTGTCAGATTTACCATCCTTTATTTGTGTTATTGATGTTTCCTGTACTTGGTGTCAGATTTACCATCCTTTATTTGTAAGGTTGATGTATCCTTTAGTTTGATATATTGCGTGGGATAAGTGATGTGCTGTTTAGTTTTCTCCTTCATGCCTAACTTACAATTGTAGAAACTATTCGTTCTTGAAATGCGCAACTTGGTTCCTCCGTGAAGGCTTGTTTGAGAAAGAAATACGTGATAATCATCGAAATGGCAGCACAATTTTCAATTTTGGGTTTTTGAATTGCCATGAGAACATAGGAATTCCATTTATGTGATTTTTCTAGAGCTACTTATATCAATATGACTAATGCTCTAGGCTTTATAAGTTTCACTTTATAGAGCATGTTTATGACATTATGCATCACGCATAGTATGTTCATCTTCTATGTTATCTACCATTGCCAATGGATAACTTCTAAGAGCAGGCTGTTTATAGTTTTGTAGGCTTATTTTGTGTGTTGCTTTAAGTTTTCAATTTTTGTTCTGCAAAATTCTCACAAAGAACCAAGAAACCTGTGAAGTTTGGGATAAATAACTACGACATGCCTATGGCATCACGGTTCAAGCATACTGTGTTAGACATCTATGTTATCTACCATGTGAAATTGGACATCATGCATGAGAGGCTATATCTAGTTCTCCACCTCATCTTCCCTGTTGCTTCTATTTATGTTTTTACTTTTTTCCTATAAACTTCCCATAAAGAATGGCAAACATATATTGTTTGGTATTAGGGGTAGTTACTAGGTTTATGAAACTTTTACTTCAAATGCCAACAATCTTTGTCAAACACAGATAGGTATCACACACAAGTTGCTCACTTCAATTAATCACCACATTCTTAAGTCAACTGACATAACACCTAGCTCATATTGAGCTTTTCCTTCCATTATTGCATAGTTCATATAGATATGTGATTGGCAATAATTTGACAGCAATTCTAAAGTCTGTTTTATAGAACATAGCATACCAAATGGGATGGATGTTGCCGTTGAACCCATTTCTTGCAACATGCGAGATCTCATAGGTAGAAACTGGACACTTTCAACTAAACTGATGGGCTATAGACTGCTGGTGTGCACCAACATTGTCTCCAGATGTTATTGCAGTTGTAGCCTGCAACAGTTTTTGTTAAGAGTTTCATCTGATTGATTCATAATTGCTCACAGGCGGTGTTTCAACAGTGTGCAGTGTATTTTACCCTAGTTTCATTGATTTTGCTGGTGTGTCATTGCTGTGAGGCTGTGGCTGGCTCAACTGGAGCTGAATTGAGGAATGCAAGTCATATCCATTGCCTGAACTACGGAGAGGGTATATGCTTCTATTTGCATGGTCCACATCCCTTTCTTCACAAGTCTGGCATCAAAATACTTCTGTTTAGGGTTATAGCCATAGTGAAACTTGTTAACATACATTGAATTCCGAGGTGGATATTCCCCCCATGCTTTACTTCTGGGAGATATGGTTTCAGTGCCTCTCAAGTCTGAGGTTGGACAGCAAATTCACTGGGTGTCGAGGTCTCTCTTTTTGGCTAAGGGCATTCTTTGTGGATTAGGGTATTCATACTTGATGTCAGGTATGTACAGAGATTATACTTTCCTTAGTTATTCATGAACTGGCTAGATCAGTACCTTGCGCAATTCTGCATTTTCTTGACGGATGAGGTCAACTTTCTTATGCAGCTCCAGGTTTTCTTGATAAATGAGATTCCCCTGTGACAAAGTTGGTGAAAAGTCAGTCAATAGAAACTTAACGCCCGGAAATCTTTAATGTGACAAAATATTTCAGAAAAACCTTGCAGTTCAGTTCCTTGATTTCATCAGTCATAATTTGATCCTGAAGAAAAAACAAGTGCTATGAACTGTCACTTGCACCTTATATACATCTTTAAGAGGCATGGTTCATTGTTATATGATAAAAAGTAAAAGTACCAGTTGACCATTGTACCTTTTTCATCCGGACACCCTTCAGACTCATCTCCAGTTGGCTTTCAAGATTCTGCAGATCTTTGATGCTGAGGCCAGAAAGTTCTTCTCCCATCAATTTCCTGTGTAGAGTGGAAATTCTGGGTGATATTTACTTACAAAAAAGAAAAATTTCGTGGTGTACCATATATGCTATCAATGGGTTATAGGGGTTGGGTAGTGCATTTGTGCAAATGACATTATGCTTTGATGCTGCTATGAGAAGAGTTTTGCATTACGATTTGCACATTTTTTTTGATATTAACGATTTGCACATTGCATTGTACGTATGAAATTCTTGACCAAAATTTGGGTTTGTGATCAGTAAGTTAGGATGGCATGAGGGACACCAGAGCTTTGAGTCTTTGCATGTAAAAGCTGATGATAATATGGTTGAACTATGACACAGTCTTGGCAGTTAGCATTGTGTAAAACGAATACAGTCTTAGAATTTCTGCATGACATAGTTAGTAAAAGCACCATATCCCTGTTTTTTAATGTAAAATATAATTCTTGAGACTTATCATTATGGAGCTCAGTTGTCAATGGCTTCTGATTTAGGAATCTTACATCATTGCTTTATAATAAGCTAATGGTTATTTATTGTTCAAGATTTGCTATGTGTGGACTTACCTGTGGCATTCTTGCAGGTACTGCAGTTCCTTCCTCAAGTTTGCTGCCTCCCTTTGCCAAAACTAGTGAAGCACAGAGGAATTACATAATGTTGAAACAGAGGCATATGCACTAGCAAAATCAAAGTGATGGAATTATGAATGGCTGCACAAAACATTGGATTTCGATACACAATGCCTACAAGTACAAGTATAAACTGTGTTTATGTTGGAAATGAGTCTATGGTGCAAAATGGTTTGGTAGTAAGATTATTTTGAAAGGTAGTAAGATATTTCTTCCACAGTTGCATTGCCTTCAGAGTTCTGACTGGTGCCAGTCCTTACCTTCCAAATTCTTTTTGGTGTGTGCCAAATAAACACCCAGCTTACATAATATTCTACTCAAGTTTTCCTTCCTAATGTACAATCATTTGCTATTTTACCTAAGAAATTGACAGCTGCTTGCTATTCTTCTCTTGACTTTCTTAGCGCTTGAGGTGGAGTTTCTGGCCTTGAAAGAGCAGAATACTAAAAGACTCGGAATTCTCTTCCAGCCTAAAGCTGTCTATCTGTTGAATAGCTTTTGTTGTGGCTACTTCTGCTGACTGTCACCTCTTTAGGAATGCAGAAATTTGTTGCTTGACAATTGGTAGGAATCAACAGTTAATCGCCAAGTCTAGGTTTCAACAGAGAGACATATTGAGAAAATATTTCTTCGTCTCGTATCAGGGTTTTTGACTGTTTGGTCTACAAGTGATGATTGGTTAGCTGTGTAGTAATTCCATGGACTCCATATGAATTTAAGGCACTTTTTGATTGATCAGATCAGTTTGGGATAAGGGTGTTGGTATCAGTCCCCTAAACCTGTTTAGGGATGGTTTTAAAGTTAGTTCCATAGCTGTAGCTAATTGATACCTGCTAATTCAGGTAGCCGTAACTAGTTGCTGCTTGGTACATCAACTGACGCCAGTGTTCTCAAATCTATCATATGAAATGCAGGGATGAAACTGGAGAATCTGGGATGCGCTTTCTGCGTAAACTCGCACTTTCTTGCTTTTCATTTGGCAGGTCTGAAGGTTTCTATTTCCTTTATTTTTCTTGTGTTGAGCTGTTGGCACTGTTTCATTTTATTTTGTTCAATAGAAAAACAGGGGGTGTAAGTGTGTCATCATCATTGTCCCATACGGCCTATCCCTGGTTCTGTGCCTTGGAATTAGCCCTTTCCATAGGACCAATGGTCAGGTATTTCATCATGAGTTATACCATTAACTTTTTGATATAAGGCTAAGTGAGTATCATCTAAGGATTTCAACTTAGTACACTCTCTTAGCAAATGGCACAACTTTAGTTGCTTTGTAGTATTGTTAGTACAAATATCTTACCTTGAGTTCTTTTCTTAAAAAAATACTGTTAAATGTTGATGTCCGATTATATTTGCTTTCTTGTCACCGACAGCAAAGCGTTTTATATTGAAATTTTCAAAAAAGAAAATAAATATCGTTAGATGATGAGGATGGATGCATAGGCTAGCAACGCAACCATGGCCATCAATGTTCCCCTTAAATCCTAATGTTTAGGTTTTGATTCTTAAGCGGGTGTATAGAAATTGTGCTTTTGTTAGTGATCTCACCTCATAAGGGTGATGGGGGAGAAATTAATCCTTTAGTCGGCTAGAATAATGTCATTTATTTTGGAAAGAAACAGTGATAAAGTTGTAGGATGATGGTGTAGTGCATTTTCTTTGCATTTCTTAGGTTTAATTCTATTGGTGAAATTGAGGGTAGTTTTTGGGATTGTGATGCATAAAAAATGTTATAAATGGTAATGGAGAGATCTAAATCAATTTTAACCGATGGTTTCTTGCTTAGGGGATCATGTAATAGTTTATGACAACTAGGTCTAATGATTTAAACCCTAAATTTGATCTTGGCTAAAGAAAAGGCCGAATGGGTGTACAAGGTTGGATCTTTTCTCTTTTGAATTCAGGGTAATTGACAAAAAATTTAATCCACGACAACTAGGTTTTAGATTTTAGGCTATGTTTGGTACAGAAGTATGTTTGGTACAGAAGGAATGGGAATGGGAATGGGAATAGGAATGAGAATTCTATTCTATTTTGTTTCATTTTGTTTTACCATAAACAATGTTGCTTTAAAATTTATGTCTTAGATTATTGTCACTTTTTTTTTTGTGTATAGCGGAATTACATAAATACCCACAACCCCAATCCCCCCCCCACACTACCCTCGATCGCTTCCACTGGGATCGAATCCATGATCCTTTGGAACCTAGCCAAGTGAGATACAAGTAGCTTTAAAATTTGTCTCTTAGATTATTGTCACTCTAGTAATTATGTTTATTGCCAACTAAATAACGAAATTATTCAAATTCCCCGATTCCATGTGATACCAAACAACAAAATGATTAGGATTCCATTTCTATTCCGATTCCAAGTGATACCAAACGTATTAAGGTAAAAGAAAAGCAGAGTCTAGGAAAAGGGTGCAAAGGGTAACATTTATGTTCCAATCAAGAAAATATCCAATCCACTTATTCGTTTTAATTATAATTGAGCTGTAGTAAAATGAGCATTCGGTTTTGGTAATTTCCATCTCAATTAATGGGCATGGTGAATAAAAATGTTAAGTTTGAATTTATCCCAGTCTCAAACCCATTTATTAAGTCTTTTGTCTTAACAAGCCATGGTTGGATCATTAGTCGGCCATCCAAGTTTAAAACTACACTAGAGATGAGTCCATTTAACAAGCTTACATAATCCATTCTGTTTTGCCTACAAGGATGGCTTAGTTAGTTGGGTTCAATCTTCATTCCCACTAGGTTGAATTTTCAAACTTAATTTAAGGTCATGGTGAGTGTAGAATGTTAAGCTTGCGTTTGGCTAGTTAAAATTTTTTAGGACTTAACTATTTTAGTAAGTCTTGACAAGAATCAAAGTTGAACTTTGAGCTTAATATGAATTAAACCGGGCGAGTATAGGCAAGATAATTAGTGATGTAGGCTTACACAATTCTTTGTTTAGAATTTTGTTCTAAATTTCCTTTATAACTTTATAAGTTTAGACTTTATTTGTTAACTTAAATGAGGTATCCTATCTCGAGTCCTTTTCAAAATAAATTTGCACTAATTAGCATGAATAAAGATGGCAACAATGCCCTGCTTGCAGAGACTCAACAAAGATTTCCTGTTAGAGAACAAATTTGTAATAGACCGTTCCTAATTTCTTGAAATTTTTGCATACCATTGTGCACGATTGCACGGGAATATGCACCAAAAAGGTGAAAGTTGAGAATACTCCGTTCCTATCGAAATCTGCACACCGTTGTTACGATTGCCTGGGAATATGCACCAAAGGGTTAAAGTTGAGAATCGCGCATAAATGCGATGTGCGGTGAACTCGAGCCAAGAAGGATTCCGAGCAACGACCATCGAAGGGAAGTAGACCATAGCTCTGAAATTCTCGAGTCAACTTTCAGGAATAAGTTTGACATGAGTTTAGACAAGTGTAAGTGTACATGGAAATGCCCATTGCCTGGGAATATGCACCAAAGGGTTAAAGTTGAGAATCGCGCATAAATGCGATGTGCGGTGAACTCGAGCCAAGAAGGATTCCGAGCAACGACCATCGAAGGGAAGTAGACCATAGCTCTGAAATTCTCGAGTCAACTTTCAGGAATAAGTTTGACATGAGTTTAGACAAGTGTAAGCGTACATGGAAATGCCCAGGATATGTGGCCCTATGGATGCTTGTCGCCCACACCAACCAATCAAGAAAAGACATGTGGAGTCGGCTTGAACAAGCTGACCACCCAATGTCCACATGGACCCATGAAAAGACTAAAATATCACTAGTGTCGAAACTAAAAGAAATGGAGAGGCAAGGCCGTTTTAAATCAATTGGATAGTGAAAAAAAAGTTAATGTGTAGCAAGTAAAAGAGTGCAAGCACACTCTCTTTCCCATATAGGTGAGCGAGTCAAATTCAAAGAGATAAAGAGAGAGCTCGAGAAAAGAGAGAAAGAAAGAGGGAGAGGGTCTCTGAAGAGGAAAACACGGGAGGAAGAAGAGGGGGAAGGAATAAGAAGAGGAGAGGAGAGGAAAGGAGGAGAGGTTGGTTTCAACTACCTCTAGTTGAGGAAACTAACCTCTCTTCCATCCTTTTCTTGAAGTCTCAGAGATGCTCAAGGACAAGAGAGGTATGGTGAGATGGAAACCGAGCAAGGAAGGTCCGGGTCTTGATATCCTGAGGTAAGGAACTAACCGAGAAACACTTTGCATGTCACATTTCATGGTTACATTGTGTTGTTTTTAAGGTTTATGTTGACATGCATGATTAACCCGAACTGGCTCTAGTGTTGTTCTTGGTGTGATGTCGTTAGATAATGCTGAAAGAGTACGCATGCTTGGTTTATCTTTGTGAATATGTACTCATGTACTTGGATGTTGATGTATTGTGTTTGGCGTATTTTTATAGTGTTAGGATGTGTTGTCTAGTGATGATGTTGATTGATAATTGATGTTAGGCTTGAGTATAAGAAGTTTTGATGTTGTTATTGATGTTTCTAAAGTTGTTGTGTTATTTTGAGGTTTGCTAAAACATAAATGTTGAGTAGCATGTGTTTGATGTTTTAGCTTTTGGTGTTTAATGAAGCCTAAGCCTTGGGTTGAGATAGCCAAATGCTTGAATGTGTATTTTGATGTTAATTGTCGTTGTGAGTTGTTTTGTTAAGGTTTGGTGTCGGTGATGGATTAAAGGAGAAGCCAAGATGGCTAATTAGTGTTGAAGTGATTAGTGAGAGGGCAAATCATATCTGGTGCCTAGTTAAGCCAAGTGTGACTTTGTGTAATGATGACATGTTGATTGATTTGTTGTCTCTTTAGAGTCATAAAATGGTCTCTTCCTCCCAACCCTACTCCAATCTATCGCATCCTTTTGGATTTCTGTCAAAGTTTATCACTCCTAAAAAGAATCTTTCTACTTTTAAAATTTTTCACCATAAGTATCATTACATTCAATAAATATCTTTATCTTTTCTACCTTTTTTGCATTTTCATGCACAAACATTGAACTGTGTAAGCCGTGAGTTTGGTTTCTTTCATTTATTGGATATTCTTAGCCCTTTTTTTTTTTTTATTGAAATACTTATGTCCATTCTTAATTCGAGAAAACCCCCTAAGTCATCAATTTTGATAGAAATTTAGGAAGTATTAGATCTTTCTGTCATTATCTGTAGAGGTCAAGTAAGCAAACTCACCTCCAAATTCCCACCCCAAGTCCTCCTTTGAACTCTCATCCACAAAATCATCTCACAAAATAAACTTCCTTTGTACCATTCAAGGCCTCAAATAAAAGTCTGCAATTGTTAAGAAGATGTGCAGTCTAACTCTTGTCAAATGAAGTTGAATTCCCTTGACTTCATGAAACTCTCTTCTTCATAGGCTTTGAGTTTGAAGATATCAAACTTTTATGTGGAAGTATGGTTTTTATCTCGTTTATCTTAAAGCGCCAATGGAGGAATAAGTGATAATCAATAACTTTTATCCTCCTCATTTGACACTATAGAACCATGTTCTCCAAGACTTATTTAAAGATTCTCATTGGTTACTTGTTGCATTATCTCTCTTTACAAACTAAATACATTTAACTTTGGAATATCTATGGAATGAGTTTCGAAAAGATAACCGTTTAAGTTATTCTTGATTGTATAGTCCCATACCGATACAACCTCGAAATCACTTTATTTAAGTTATTCTTATATACAATCCCATACCTATATAATTACAAAATCACTTTATTTAAGTTATTCTTATATACAATTTCATACCTATATAATTACAAATCGCCAACTGTGTAGCCCTATCCCTACACAGTCTTAGGGTCTCTCTTATTCTGCTGCGGATTTAGTTTATTAATGTGCTGCTCCATCTAGAAGTCTGTCAGAGGTTGCTCCTTGTCCATGTTCTCATAGACACTAGCGGACACTTTCAGCGTTCATCGACCTCGGTTATCACATGACGAGCCAACTTCAAATAAGATACTTGCACCAACGTTAGATTTCCAATCAATCATACTAAAAAATTATAGTTGATGGTGATTCTTTTGATTTGGTCATCTTTAAAAAGCTAGTCTGTGATGTTGAAAGTTTACAATTTCTGTCACGCCCCAAGTAATTGACTGGTCCAGAATAACCTCCAAAACTAGACCGAAACCAAGTGGCCCAAAAGCTTAAGCTTGAGGTTATTTGGTATCCAACAACTTGGTGCATATATGCCCAATATTTCTCTCACTCACTTCTGATGTGAGACTTGGGTCATCGCATTATCCATTCCTTTAGACCTCACATCCTCGCGAGGGGAGCCCAAATCCAAATCATAGGTACCCCCATCACCAGGCAGTAACGATCGGTAATTTTAGTATCAACCCTTGAGAAACGGGCCATAAGGCCCAAGCCCAGCCGAAAGTGGAGTGAGATCGGCTCCGCTACCATTTTGTCATGCCCTAAATAGTCGACTGCCCCAGAATAACCTCCAAAGTTGGACCGAAACTACGTGGCCCAAAAGCTTAAACTTGAGGTTATTTGGAAGCCAACAACTTGGTATATATATGCCCAAGACTTCTCTCACTCACTTCCGATGTGAATCTTGGGTCATTACAATTTTAAAGTCCAATTTTAGAACTTTGAAATTGAATCTGATTAGAAGAAACCAACTTCCACCATAAGTTACTTGATATGCAATTAAGAAGGATGCAAACATCATTGTTGCATGTGAAACCAATGAATCATAATCACATTAGGAAATCTAACTTTATTAATCACATCTTTACACGAGGCACTATCTCTCCTCATTTCCTCTAGCAGATCACACCCACATCCGCCTCATATTCGAATTACACCAATGGGACTCCACACCAAAATCCACTTTTTCCCAACGACCACACAGTAATCATTTCTCAATCCCCTTCGGCCTCCGCCATTGGTTTTTGTTGCCTTGATGTATTTTGTCCCTTTATTTTTAATTAATAAAATCTAATGATCTACATAAAAAAATCATTTGAATTTGTTTATTTTTTTAGTATTAATTTGTTTTTTTAAAATATTAACTTTTTTTTTATTGGAAAAAACTGACAATTCATTAGTTGTCCTGATCATGGTATATCTTCATCCCTATCAAAATATTTTACAAATTAATTTACATTGGTGATCTTCGGTTTGCTCAAGTTTTGTGCTTAGCTTGTAATTCTTTT
Organism: Turnera subulata; assembly: GCA_028386065.3. Lineage (NCBI taxonomy): Eukaryota > Viridiplantae > Streptophyta > Magnoliopsida > Malpighiales > Passifloraceae > Turnera > Turnera subulata. The sequence goes on from JAKUCV010002314.1 coordinate 351,038, forward strand.
TATCAAGGAATGTGACGTCATTTTCTATTTTTGTTTTTCTTTTGGTATCCAGAACTTTGTCCCTACTAATCTGGATTCGAGTTGGGACACGCTCCTAGTTATGATGGGTGAGGCTCCTAATAAGTATTTTTTTGCATATGTGAGGATGCCTTGCTTAGGCGGAACAAAGTTGGTTTGCTTGGACAAACCCAACATTGATCTTGTGACATCATTTTCTATTTCCTATGAAACTAGAATGCAATTCAACAATACCAAAAAATTGAATTAGTGGAATAAGATGAAACGATACTAGATATAAGTAATTTGTTGATATGATATGAAGATTTTATTGTGAGATGAGTTTTAGGTCTCAGCAATCATAGACTAAAATTTGAATAATACTTGATTGGAAAATTCTATCAGGTTTATTTCTTGATTCACTAATGAGATTGAATCCAGCTTGACATGATCTTTTAATCTCGATTAGGCTTCAACCTAGATCTTGTAACAAATGGCGGTAGTTGGGTGATAAAAATGGCAATTTTTCAATTAAATCAGGATGCATCTTCCTATATGAAGTCTTGATGCACGATTAGTGCTGTGTTGTTGTCTCTTGCCCCTCCAAAATTGAGAGCTTTTTGTGGCTTGCTTTTCAAAATGGAATACTGTACTAAGGGGATGTTGGCCAGGAGGAATATATTGGAGTTGGACCACGCTAAATGCTCCTTCTGTGATAATGATATTGAGACTTGAGATCATCTTCCATTGCACTGTCGGTTTTCTTGGATGATTTGGACGAAGTTGTGCAAATGGTGGGGAGTTGTATGCTGCTTGCCAAGGGATTTGGAATCGTGGTATGTGCAGTGGTTTGAATTATCTGGAGGGAGCTTGGCAAGATCGTCGCTGGTCATCTTTTTCTTTGCTACATCTTGGTCTATGTGGATTGTCAGGAACAAGCTTGTTTTTAACGGAAAAGAAGTGGACTAAGAAAAAGCTTTTGATCTGATACTGTTCAAAGCATCATGGTGGATTAAGCTTAAACAAACACTATTTTATTTTGACACCTGTTATTTGTTAACTACTTCTGATTGCATGTAAGGATCAAATGTGCTTTGCATTTTTTTGGTCTGGTTTGTAAGTTGTGGTGTTCCAGTAGAAATCTGGCTTCAGTTGCCTAGTAACGTATCATAGGAGTCCATCAAGTGTGCATTGCTTTTTGACCGAACTGGTTATACGCTATGGTGTTCCAGTAGAACTCTAGCTTCAGTGCCTAGTTATGTTTGTGAGGAGTCCTTTTGTTCTCTATACATATTTTACTCATTATCAAATATCATTGTTGTATCAACAAAGAGAAAAGGAGCAAGAAGGCATGACATAATATTGCTTAACCTGGATTTGTAAGGGATTAAATCACATTTGATCTAATAAAAAAAAAAAAACACGGTGCATGGCAATAATAGAATAACAATCTAATTAAAAGATATCTCCTTAACATCATTTACCTTAACTTCTGAGGCGGGATTCAACAGTTGCTGATGCTCCTCTTTCAGCTTGTTGTAGCGCTCAATAACAGACCTCATACTGAAAATGAAACTGAAACCTCATTAGTTATCCGGTACCAGAGAGCTGCTGCTTGCTGATGTACAAAATAGCATTGCACCAAAAACATATGAATATTTTTTTTGATGCTAACAAAAACATATGAATATAAAGTTATCTTCCATTTAGTGTAACTTGTTAGTTTTAATTTTTTTTAATGCTAATCATGATAATTTCGTCGTGTAGTTTAGCTTGAGTGAAAATTTGACTTAAGAGTCATAAATTAAAATAGCTACTTGTAACACATGATTCCCGAGTTATATCATCCCCTCAGTCATACATGCTGACCTTATATATGGTTCAATCTTATTTTTCGTTGGTTTTTGTTTCTTTGCAGCGTGTAGATTGTTTGTTTAAATTGAATTCGTCAAAAGAACTGATATCATTTCTTGGAATACGAACTTTGATGCAATAATGAACTTACTTCATTTAAAATTTATCATTGGAATAATATAGTAAGAGGTCTGACGTATACTTACCCTAATAAAACAATTTACATCTCAATTTTTACCAAATATTTCTAATAAATCCATACCATTCTGTGCTAAATGTTTATCCATTTCATATTGGAACATGAAATTTTAACTAAAAACCATGTTTGCCTATGCGAATCCAATTTACATGTCATATGATACCACAATGGTAAAACACAACCTGGCAAATTGTCACGATAAAGGGAAGTTTAAGGAGAGATATATAATTAATTTTTAATGCAAATTTTCTTTTCTGCAGGAAAATTATAAAATTTCTGCCTGATGACCGACTTTAATTTAGTATGCTATGAAATCCAAGTTTTACCATCTTAAAATTGATAGTGTATTGCAAATTTCTTGACGGTTTCTCCCCACTCTAACCATCTTTATTGTATAACTTCAAAGAAAAATGTACTAAAAAGACATGAAGGTAAAATTGCAAACTTAAACTAAACTATAGAAAAGAAACACAATCAGTGATGAAAATGTAACAATTTTGTTTCATCTCTTATTCACTCCAAATAGCCTCAGCGGCAGTAAATTACTGCGTGAACTCTTGTAAACAATTTTAATGCGTTTCTAGATAATGATTTAACCTGGCAAGGGGTTTCATCTAAATATTATTTCAAGGATCATCTCCAGTGCAGATGCAAAACTAGTTGTACAGATCATAAGACTCTAGCCTCTTACTCTTTATTACGCGTCGTAGTTAGTCAAGGATAGTATATGGAGTGGAGGTAGAAAATTCTACAGTCTTCAAGCTATATGCTAAGTGGCTTGTTGTGTAGTTATATGATAACCAATTAGGGTTTTTAAAATTGAAGAAAATAGAAAAAAACTATAAAACCCTAGAAAGAGAAGAGAAAACTCTTAACCAATCAAAATATAATGCTCTACTTAGTAGTTTGTTGGGCGGAGACATAGACAGGGTCCTCAGGAGTGGAAAGGCCGACATAAAGAAATGCTTCATTTACCATGAAAAAAAAAGAAGCTTGGTTAGTTCGCAAGAATAGATACTACTCCAATTGGCGTCACAGGCAATTCCCACATATTTTACTGGGTTTTAATTAATATATTAGTCAAAGTCTGTTGTCTCAAACTGAGAATACAAGAAGATGCCCATCAAATAGCAAAAACGTATCACCCATGCAGTTAGGTGAGAATAAAATCTCTTGCAGCAAATTCTAACATAGAACTAGTGGTTAGCATTATGATACTGTCATTTTTCTGATGCATAAAAATTCCAATTCAAGGTAGTAAAACTCTTTCTGGATATATCACAGACTACAAGATCGCCACTACAGTGAGACTTTTATTTGCCCTATAAGTTAATTGATCCAAAAGTACTTAATCTAAGAGTAAAGAAGAAAAAATTTGAGAAGGATATATTGCTCTTTATTTGGAACCTCTCCACTTTTCTTGTCTGTTGTATCTTCTGAACAATTTAACGTTCTCCCAACTGAATAGGGTTCTTATTGTTCGCACTTTTTATTCTGAAAACAGACTGTGAAAAACTATATATGCTCTATATATATTGATTAACTCTCCTAAAGGGATGACGCAACCTATATGATTGCAGTACTTTTTTTTTCCTGCCTACTGCCCATGATAGCAAATAATTCCATGTGCCCTTCCTCATATGCTTAACTATAACCTCATGTATGCTTTTGTGTGGCTTCTTGATCCCATCAAGTAATGGGTACATGACATTCTATCTTCATAGAGCAGCTAGTCAACTGTATACAACTGATCAAAATTCTATTTCAGGCTAATTCCTGATCTTTTTATTTACCTCTATATCTCTACCAGTTCCCAACACTTGAAAAGTGGAAATCAGGAGGTGTATATGCATCTTCAATCCATATCCTCACCATGAGGAAGTGAATTGGAGGTTAGGCTACTGGAAAACGTAGTTAGGCTAATATTTGATATATAACTCTACCTTTGAATCTTAGCAGGCAGCTTTTTTGAAGTTAATTAGTCATCAATTCTCTAATTATACAACTATTGAGTCTAGCTCATGTGGTTACTGTATGCCTCTCTATACAGCTTTAAGATTCAGGTCTGGTAAAATAACAAAAAAATTACATAAAACTATAAATCCCAGTGCAGTGTGCTCTAAACAAAGCTGTGTACCAATTGCTCTTGTTAAGTTGTGCTTTTGACCTTGGCTAACTTCCTGTGTTGATCTTGGCGAGTTCGTTGCCACTGTAGTATCTAAAAATAAATAAAATTCCTGTCTTTGTCTTAAGTTATTTTAGTAACAGTTACGCATTATCTCGAAACCGGTTACTATTAACTATCTTTATAATCAAGAACTGGAAACTGACAATTATGTCCCATCAGAAAAGAGGAAAAACCTTCTCAATCTTAGTCAAAACTTTTTCTTTGGGTAAAGGATTTGGAATAAAATCATGCGTTTCTGTACCTTATACATAGTAGTATAGTGAAGATTTTGGATCCTCTACAAAATTCTTTTGTGCACTAAAACATGATCATGAATGTTAATTAAGACCTCACCATGGGTTTCCTTACCTATAGGACTTCTTCTCGCTCGAAAAGTAGTCTCTGGGGAGAAGGATTCAGATGCAACCTGCAGGCTGCTGCTTCTGATACGCCTTCTCAATAACTTTTTGATATCTAGACCCTCCCTCCACCCAGATCTTAATTAGCATCGGTCGTCAAAGCAAAAGCTAGTAATTATCTATTGCCATAGAAACCCTAATTTATAGCCTTTGCAACAGTATTTTATGCGAACTGAAAAAAATTTGGACTACACCACAAGTGGGGAGGAAACTGCAGATTTTCTGAAACAAACTGTGACCTGAATTCTTCTATTCTAATCCTAAAGTGAAGAAAAAAATAAGAGTATCGCAGCAAAGGAAGACACATATGTGAAAACTGCTGCAACTAATTAGGGAGGAGAAATCTGTCTTATCAAAAAAAAAAAAGGAGGCGAAATCTGACCTAGTGCTTGCGTAATCGTAGAGTTTTCCAGTACTGGAGAAGATAATCACCCCAACTTCTGCATCGCAGAGAATAGACAGCTCCTTTGCCTTCTTAAGCAACCCATTTCTTCTTTTGGAGAAAGTCACTTGCCTGCTTGTCGAATTATCAATCCTTCTTATCACAATCTTTCCTCTCCCCATCTTGAATCACTCACTTTTGACTATTCTGTGTGCTTCTTTACTCTTTAGATTGCTAGCTGCCTTGAAGGTTTGAAGAACACAAAGTTGGTCAACTATCACCAAATCATGGACACCAGCTTGATATAACACTAATTAAACCAAAGAAATCAAAGCGAACATTGGAATCGCAATAGGAGATCTCACAGCAAGAAATCAAAGAAAAGAAGATTAACTCATCTAACAGATCAAAGTGAAAGGGAAGAACAGACTGAATTCAATAAATTGTTTTTATTATAGCTTATATTGAGAAGAGAAGAAAAACAAACAAAAAAATGGACAGCTTACCCGTTTATGTGGTGGGTGGAAGAGGGAAGGGAAGCCAATGAAGCCAAGGAGCCACTCCTTTATTGGAAAAATATTGAAAATGCAAATCTTTGTGCTTTATATGGAAACCTGAAAGTGGTTTTGGAAGTGGAAAAAGTAATTCTTTATTTGGAAAGAAAATAATGTAGTGATGAACCAGACGAGGGTGATATTTATTTATTTATTTTTTTATTTTTGCTTCTTGGGACATGAAAGACTAATTAAGCTGCATTGACCATTCACCATTGTTTAGAGTCAAGAGAATTGGAGAAAAAGATTTTGAGAAGGGACAAATGTCAGCAGCATAGAGCGAGTACCAACAGATAGCCGCTACAGGGCGAGTGTGTAAAGGCAATCCTCGTACTGGCCCAAGATTCCTGGGTTCTTGAGTATAGCAGAAATGATAGCGTTGCCAGCTTATGGATTACCGACACGTGCTGTTGCCAAAACCAGTGCTCTTTAAATGTTTTTATTTATGGTAATAGAATTTGTTTATTAGGACAAGGACAACCTTAGTTTTCTATTATTGGTGACAGATATATCAGTTTATGCGTCCACACCACCCTAGGGAATATTTTTATCTATCGACTGACTGCGGAGAGAGAATAGCAGTTTGTGGTATGTGAATTCTTCTGAAACAAAATTTCTTTGAAAGGAAAGTGGATCAAGGGATCTAATTGATCATATCAAGAAATGGCGGAACCAATATACGTCAAGCAAGCAAGCCTGATAGCTAGCATTTCAAGTGAAATCTGTAAAAGCAAATACTAATGATTTCTATTGCTATATATATATATATATTCACTTACTTTAAGCTTCATTTATTTATAGTCATCCGAAACTAACAAAATCGACATAGTCCTTCATCAATGCTTACGAGCTGATCATCATTTTAGGTCCATGTTTAAATATTGTCAATTGTAATGTAATGTAGATAAAAACTTAATTACATTAATTCATTGGGAATTCGAGTACCATTGTCCAAAAGTTCTTATCTTTACCATTGGAGCCGAAAGAATGAAGAACAATATGAGCAGAATACGGGTGAACATTGGTGGGTTTTCTTTTTCCCTCCTGCTGCTCAAATAGCCCTAGATATACTAGTTGAATTATCCGGCTAATTAAGTGATTATGATCAGGATGCAGGAAAATAAAATGAGAAGATGATTGCAGACAAATATGCATTGCATTGGCATGGGTTGTTGTGTGCATAGTTTATGAGAATATGATTGTACACAAAACTACAAGCATGCTTGTGGTCAACTGTTAGCCTTTCTAGTTTAACCATCCCATCTCGAGTTTGAAGCTTGAGAAGGGAACACTCTATAGGGAAGAAAGTCAACCTTATGATTTCTATTATACATCAATTTGGATTAGTCTAGGTCCCTTGACGTTCCATATAAGATGGGCTAGCCCATAATACAAGATGATTAAGCTTTTCATGTTCTTACAATATGTGTGTTGATGATCGATTAGCTCATCTACAAATAGGAAAGCACAATAAATGTTGGACAAAGAACTGGTAGCTCAAAATGCCCGTTGCGTTACATTATGTTCTTATTTTGTATTTTTTTTCTTTTTTTTCTCCTTTTGGAATAGGGGGGAGAAAGAGTAGATTACAATTGGGAAAAGGAAAACACCATTTAAATCACGCACCACAGTGCTTAAGCAACCTATAGGGACTTGTGGCAAGTAAGAAACCCCCAAAGGCAAAGAAAACTTGTACTTGGCAAGCCTATTCGCACACGAGTTGGACTCGCGATAAACATGGGTAACCGGTACCTCCTAAGGAAATCACAAGAGCCCGTGTACCCACTGCAACAAAGCTGCATTCCACAAGAGCGAGGAGTAACCAACCGCAAATTTTGTACAGTCTCCAGAGAATTTACTTCAACAACCACCAAACCCTAAATCAAAGGGTAACTTCAAACCATTACATGGACCCCAAAGCTCAACATCAAAATAGAATAGATATCACTATTAAAGGCGAAACCAAGAATCATGAATAACACCATCAGTAGCTGCTGAACCCGAATGAAGACGGACAACACTACCAATTGACCGAACCAGCAATCGGGGCACGCCACAAAAACTTTGCCCTGGCCTTTGGAACTTGCCTACCTAAACGATGTATCGACAAAGAATGCAAAATTTCCTGGTAATACGATTGAAGGGAGGTCCAACATCATTAAAAAATTTCTCATTAAGGTACATGATGTTGTTTCACTTATGCTATCTATGAACGATATAAAATACACAATATATATTCATGTTTTTCATTCCAACATTATAGCAATACTTGGTTTTTAAGAAAGATTAATTAAAAGAAAATTAAATTCTTTGCTCAAAACTCGTTTAGGTTTTTCTTTTTTCTCTCTCTCTAAAAAAATCCTAGATTTATAGATTGGGCCGACCTTTCTTTCCGGCAGTAAGCCCCCCACCAATTAATTTTTTTTTTCCCTCTTCCGTTTTCAGTTCTGTTAGTTTATTTATTTATTTATTTATTTGGGTTTAGTCTGAGACGCCCCGACCCGTATTTACCGTACACAGTAAACACAAGCCGGAACTGTGACAACCCAGCCCAACAAGGCCTAGCATACAGTGTATAAAGCATAACCCTGGCTCAACAGCCCAAAAGTATAAACAACAATATGGCCCTACGGCCCAACATCAATAACATCAATAATATTGAAACTGGCCCAATGGCCCAACAACAATAACAATATGCACAGCGGAAGACTTAAACTCACTAACACTGTATGCGACACATGCAATCTATGGATCCAAGCCTGTCCAAGGGAAACGCTGCAGCCTGTCCGGAATGCACCAAGCCTGTACATGAAACAACTCATCCTACGGGATGAAACCCCGCAAGCGAGGGGTGAGTCCGAAGTGCTCACCGACGAAAGATAAACAGTGATATATAATCAACCGTAATACTTTCGAAATAAACACAACAATAAGCAAAAGCAATCACATCACAAGGTTACTACCACAACAACTAACACATACTTCGCGACAGAGGAATCCAACTCAAACAACACATCAGAGGAAACCTACTAAATCATATCAAAGCCAAGACCAAATGAATACTCATTAATTTTTATTACCAATTTTATCTTCCGGGCCCCGTCACTGGACAAGCTAGGGTCGTACCAGGTTATCAATTAATTCCGGATGCCAGGTCAAAGAACCAAACCAAATCTTACCATACCAAATCTTACCATACCGGGACCATGTCCCAAATTACCAAATCACACCGGGTTCAACAACCCAAAATACTATACCGGGATCAACATCCCAAAACTGGATATTCGGTATATCCGAACCACTGGGTATTCGGTATACCCCAACCACAGGCATCAACATGCCAACCGGATATTCGGTATATCCGAACCACTGGGTATTTGGTATATCCTAACCACAGGCAACAATATGCCAACCGGATATTCGGTATATCCGAACCACTGGGTATTTGGTATACCCTAACCACAAACATCAACATGCCAACCAAATCAAGTAACCAGACCAAGTAACCGACCATAACATCCCAGAATTAATCTTCAAACCATCGGGTCGTACCACTACTTCCCACATATATCATCATATCATATCAATTCCAATTTCCAATTCCCATTTCCATTTCTCAATTATCCACAGTCAATAGTTTATTCCAATTATCCAATCACAACACTGTCTACCGTCAACAATCACAATATCCATAACAGTCAAACAATTATCCACTTTCCTATTAGCTCAAGTTACACAACAGGCCAATCCTTCATCAGTTTCATAACATCAATTACTCACAGTCCAACATCAATCACAACACAGTATCCAATAAACCAACAATAGTCATACAACGGTTCAATCAAGCAAATCAACATCATAGCAACAACAACAACAATAACCATAGCTGCCAAATACCCAATACAATTCCATATTACCAAATATCCATCAACAGTACATATAGCACCAATTATTCACAATTAACAATTCATCACAATATCCACACGACCAATAGCACAGTCCAACAACAGCAACATCAATAACCATAACAGTCAAATATCTGACAATGACCCTCTCAGTAGTTCATTCAAACAACAAAACACACAATTATCCACATTGACCAGTTCATCATTATTCTCAACACAATATCGCAAATCTAATATCACAGTCTAAGATCAACAATAACGACAACATCATAGCAGTCAATCAACCAACAGTAATCATCTCAGCAGTTCAATCAATCAACAAAGCAAACACAGTATTACGGGCACATATCAAGGGTTATCCATCCTCACCTGGTATGTCTCTGAAACTGCTATCCGGTCAAATCCCGATACCCTATATGTACATACAGGAACACAGTAATCACTCATAATGCGCAAACGAAATGATTATGCATGATACCGGTTTAGAAATCGTTATACGGCTTGTCTTATACCAAGTCTAATTCCTATTATTTCCATGTTTTTCTTTAATATGAAATTAGCCTCTTTATTCATTATACCATTTATACTTAATTTCAAATTAAAACCGAAACCGAGTTTCCTATCGATATTCTAATTATTCTTAATTTTTAAAGTAAAACCAAAACCGAACGTTCAAGCCAATATCCCGGCCCTTTAGCCTTTTGTCGATAAGAGAAAACATAAACATATCATAATAAGCATACACGTAATATATCCAATAGCAAAACTGTTAAATGAGAATAGTGCCATCGGGAATTAATTACATAGCCGGTATATGGTATAAAATAATTGTATCATAGTGTTGTAAAGTAATATTTATAAATTCATGTATCATTATATAACCGATATTTATAAATACGGCAAAGATATTAATACTATCGAAACTCATTATATAATATAATACACGTACGTATTACGTTACATTAATATAGCTCTTACTAATAAGATCTTTAGATGGAATAATATAACTGTTATAATATTTCATCAAAATAACAGTGCCACTATCATAGTTCCGGTTCATAGAGAATTATATAAGCATAACGTGGCTATAAAATAAATCATGTGCGGGTTGTATATATTAGACTTATGAATACGTAGTTAAATCCAAAATCAAATCGTTTTTAATCCGTAGTTTAAATCATTAACCTCTTATTTATATAATTCGTCCACGTATTTTCTCTTATCTAGCGGTTTCGTTATTAGAGTTCGGGGTCCGTTGGTAATGCATATATGTCACGGTAATATGGGCCTCCGCACGTTCGGCCCGTTTTCGAGTCCGTGTGTAAACCGAGCCCAAACCCGCGCCAAGGTGTAAAGCGAGTCCAAGGAATTACCCAAGGTCCGTTTTCGTGCTCGCCGGAAAAATCCCGAGGCTTCGCCGGAATAGACCCGAGACTGCCGGAATCTCGCCGGATTCCGGCAAAATACTGTTCACGGCAGCCACAACAACCCAGTCTTCTGCTACTGTTCACGGCTGCACCTCCTCTGCTACTGTTCATCGTCCATGTAGACACCCAAACCACACCACCAGCACAGCAGTCCGGCCATCAACGGACACACCATCCCCACGGCCACAAAATCATCAACACACCATTTCTACCCTTGTTCGGCAAAACATCAACAAGTAGAACCCACAAACATCAATTAAACCCGATTAATCACCATCCAAACACAACTAATTAAGGAACCCGTAAACATGAAGGCAGAGAGGGTATGGTTTCTTACCACTGAAACCCACCGGCGGCGCACCTACAGCAGGAGGAGAGAGAAGGGTCGGTGCGTGACATACGAGGGAGAGAGGGAGTGCGACGGCGACGGATCGGAGGGAGGGTGGCAGAGGCGACTTCGTCGGCTCTCTTCGTCTGGACAGCGGCGCGGTGGCTGCTGGTCACGGAGTCGGTGCTGTGCGCGGAGGAGGAGAAGAGACCTGATCTCCTAGCACGGCGGCGCTCATGGTTGCAGTGGCAGAGGCAGGATGAGAAGGGAGAGAAGGGTGAGGAGGAGAGGAAGGAAGTGATGGGGCGATGGTGGTGTGGTGGTCACGGGTCCGGTGGCTCAAGGAATGAGAAGGGAAAGTTGGGGGAGGAAAAGACGAGGGCGGCGGCGATGGTGGTCGGTGGAGGAGAAAAAAAAAGAAGAAGGAAAAAGAAAGAAGAAGGGAGGAGAGAGGGTGGCGCGGTGGCGATGAGGTGGTGATGATGGTCTCGGATGATGGTGGCGTAGGGAAGGAGAGAAGGAGGAAGAGAAAGAAAGGTAAAGGAGAAGAGGGCGGGTGAGGAGCTCGGTGGAGGAGCAGGGGAGATAAGGAATGAGAAAAAGAAAGGACAAGGAGGAAGAAAAAGAAAGCTGAAGGAGAAGAGAAAGTAAACGGGAAAAAAAAGAGAAAAGTAAAAGAGTGGCAGACAAAGGATCACGGGGGAAAAGGAAAAAGAAGGAGGGGTCCGGCGGCTGAGAAGAAAGAAAAGGGAAAAAGAAAAGGAGAAGGAGGAATGAAGGAAAAGAAGGAAGAAAGGTGGGGCCCGCACGGCTAGGGGAAAATCGGGAGAGAGGAAGAAACGTAGCCGGGGAAAGAGGAAGAGATAGGAGAGAGGAGGAAGAAGAGTGGCTCGGGCAAGCCTCATATGGCCGGTCCGGATTCTCGTGTCGGAATCTCGTAGACGCAGGGATACTCCCGTCTTTCCGACAAATCCCGTCCCGAGTCCAAAAATACAACTTGGGCTCAGAAAATCCGATTAATCCTCCTGAACGTCGTCCAAGTCTCGGAACTGGAAACCGAGGCTCGGTTAGTCAGGAAGATACTCCCTAGCACGGGAAAACTCTCGATTTCGAAAAACGACTCCCGATTTACCTTGAATTAATTACCCGAGATTAATCCAACAGTAAATCACGGTAAAATAACTTCTACAGTCCCGGTAAAAATCCAAATTTTACCCGGGCTGTTACATAGTCTCACTTTTTGTGAATTTTGTTTCACTTTTCTGAGTTTAGTCCTACTTTTTTGTGGATTTGTGTTCTACGTTAGGAGCTTTTTCACATTTTTTGAGTGATTCAGATAGGACTATGGGAGGCAAAAGCCATGGAGGAAAATTCGACTTCAAGAACAATTCTCCGCTATTGTAGAAACTCACCAACGAACAGATATTTCCCTCCACAGATATGCATCGCCTTCACCTGCTGGCTTGGTGGTTTCTGCACGAACGATACAAATTATGACGCCTGCGGGAGCAGAGTGCTTCTGTAAATCCTATTTTGAAGCATATAGATCTGGTTAAGTATTTCTATGTGTTAGGTTGTGAAAAATTCTTATGTTAAATCTTTCATCAATAGTCGAAAATACAATTGGAGGCCAGTGAGATCATCAAGAAAGTGTCCATAATAGTTTCCTTTTTTATTTTATTTTTTTTCAAGAGTCAGACTTTAGTTCTTATGCCTCCCCTACATTACTTTGTATTGACTTTTGATCAGCATATTTAGTCAATGCAAGAAAATTAAAATAAAGAGAAAGAAAAAGCGTACAAACAACAATAAATGATGAGGGGGCTTGCCAGGTAATCTACCACTAGTGTGATTCCATGAAAGCCTGAATGGAGAACTAAATAAATAAGTTCCTGATTGTTTTACAAAACCAAGTTTATATAGCTAGGGTTTCCCAAAACGGCAAACAACAAAAAGCGTCACAAGCACAAAGTTCTGCAGCATATATACGCGCTGTGCCCTTTCTTGTTTCTACGGCTGAGCTAGCTGTTGGTTAGGAGTTGCAACTATCATCAGAAACCGGTTCACCAAAAAGTTTCGAAAAGAGAAAAGAAAGAAAAGAGAACAAAGTGAGGGTATTATTTAATTTACAAAGTTAAGTTCAGATATGAAATTTATTTGATTTGTTAATTTGTCACAGGCATTTCTTTCGGGTGAGTTGTCTTTCCTAATATACTCGAAAAAGTAAACCCACCCAATTTTGTCTTTCTTCAAAGCAACACGCAGTCAGTTGCCACCAGTTAATCGAATTACTAAAAGCAGATCTTGTTTTGATGGTCTGCACGCACGCATATGTTTTGTGCTCCTTGTAAATTCAATAAAATGCTGTTTTGGGAATTTTCTATTGGAGTTCAACATGGATAAATATTATTGAATACAATGAAGACGTCAGTGATTCGGTATTCACCAGAAAAGTAGGGAATATTTACTATTCTTAATGTACTACCATTTCTACGTTTTTGGACAGACATTTCCACAAAACTCTGGTATAACTTTATATTTTCTAGATCAATATATATTATATATCTGTTGGAGAGTATAATTATAATTAGCAAAAGAAGAAAGGTTTATTCATTGTGGTTTCTCAGCTAGAGTTAGCCGTAGCCTTACTTGATTTGGCATTTCATTTCGGTGAGCTGGGTGCGGCTTGGTCAGCAGCAGGATGATTTAGGAATTAATCCAAGAAATTATCTCAGGGGCCAAGGAATCTTCACAGAAAATCAACCAAAAGAAAGCCAACATTTTGCTTGTACTTTCGGGAATGTAAGTGGTACTTATGAACTAAATGGACAGGAAATTGGTAGGTCAAGCTGGTTATGGACTAGTTTATTACAATATATTAGAAAATTTTATTATGGGGACTCCTCAAGTTTGATTAGTTGTAGACTCCCTATTTATAGTAACAAAATATATTTGAGGGTTCACTATTTTTATTTTAAGGTTTATTTATTTCTCAAATTTACCTTATGTGTTCCCCTTCTCCGTCTAAAATTTATATTTGTTTCTTAATTTATCATGTATTATTTAAGAAATAAATCTTCACATTCAATATATATACTTAAATAGTTTAGTTATTCCTAATATAATCAAATTTAAGATCAAGTCCATAACTAATCAAACTTGGGGAGTCTCCACCATAAAATTTCTCCAATATATTAATTAGTTAGACTGATGGAATAGGAGCTAACCTCCATCAATTGTTACTTTTAAATTCCAATTAGCGACTTGTGTAATGTTTTATATTGGGATACTTAATTTCTTTATTAATTACAACCAGGGTTGAGAATCTATTTTTCTTTTCTATCGGGTGAAAAATACTACGGGGCTTGGAGGACTTTCAATTCATTGCACCTACCGTTCGAATAGTATAAAAAAGAAGAAGATCAGCGCACGTTGCAAATGATGAAAATTAATATCTCCAGTAGGCCTGTCTACATAAATACTACGAAGAGTAAAATCTCAACTATTTCCATTTCGCAACGAAATTGGAATTTTGAGTTTGGTCAATTCCGCTTAATTTGGGGCTATCTTGGTATTAGTGGGTCACACAAGTACCAAATCAAGTAAATAACTTGGTAAATAAGGCATGCATATTATCATCATTCGCAATTTTGAAACTAATTAATTAAGAGCGTGGCCCTCATGAATGCTAGAGAATATATTCCTGGGAAATCTTCTTGCTGAAGTGTCGTTGTGTTGTTAACTTGTGAGGTTGAGTTCTTCCTGATCCTTGTACTAATAAGTTTCCTCACTCTCGCCTTTCCTGATGGTCATCATCTTTTAAGCATAAGATTTTAGCAAAAAAGACCCATGGAAATGGAAATGGAAATGGAGAAGTTAGGAATGCAGTATTTCCTGTCTTTAGCACTAGTAAATTCAATTTCTATCTGTACTCTGTAATGTGATGAAGACATTGTGATTTTTTTTTTTTTAAGATTTTCTTATGTATTTGTAGAAACACCACATACATTAGCGCGATATAATGCTTTGCGAGAACATTGGATATACTTCGACAAAAAGAAATATCAAATCAATACTTAATTAGCGCTAGCCATAGACGACTCAAACCTTTCACAAATGCTACTAGGTACAATATATATTTCCGGCTGGGTGTGGAATCTGTTGATTATTTTTGTGATGCTATATGTCACGGGGTCAGAGTGTTGCGCAGCGGATAGAACACCCCCGTGCGGCACAAGCAAGCCTCAAGCTTACCTGTTCAGCCTATAAGCTTCAAACACACCAAAGAGAAGAGAAGGAACAACAATAAAGGGAATTAACGAATAAAGAACATAGACAAGAATAAAGGATTGGGAGAATACTCGTGTAACTATTATTATAAAAAACGCCCAGAGACTCCCCCTCACGCATCCTATTTATATAGGTACCGCAAGGCTCTCTCCTAGTTTGACAGTGTTAAGTAATCCTAGTCCTACTCAAACTCGGTTTACTTAACCCCCACACAAACCCATGGACTTGGGTTAGCTAAGCCCAATTCCAATCCTTGTACAACTAGGTTAGCTACTCCTAGCCATACTAGGATTACTGCCAAGGTAGTATCCCAACCCAATTCGAACTCATATGCACACTAGGATTCCGGGGTCGTGACATATATCTGTGGATTATTTGTCTTCTGGTTTTTGCCCAATTATTTATTTCGAATTATCTTATCCATATCTTCCCGTCCCCACGCACAAGACCTACTAGCTAAATCTTTCTGATTCCTTTTTTTCCCCCAAACTTTTCTATGGGCAAACTACCCAATCCTAGAGGTCCATTGCGGTTAGGGTTTAATTAAAGAGATTATACCATACAGTACTAATAAAGCTTAGTTACCTAACCTAACATTGCGCAGGGTGGGGGGAGCTAGGCAGCCAACTAATTAAGACACCAAGAAGTCACTAATTATGGGATAAAGTGTCAAGAGTACGTTCTCGAGTGCTTATTGGTTAAGACCACGTGACCGTGATTCGACTGTCATGTAAGAAGATACGCTATGTCACCTATGCGTTGGATTGAACGCTAAGGGAGGGAATAAAAACACAGTCAACTTTTCAATGCTTAGTACTTATATAGTACAAGTACAAGCTAGTTAGTGTCAAAAGAAAGAAAATTAGTACTCAGTACTGAGTACTCACCTCGGAATTCAATAGGGGCGTGACCAAGTTTAATTTTCAGCTGTCAGGAGAGCATAGGGATGCACGTTGACCAAGTGTTGTTTAACATGTGAATGGACTACTTAAACTATGTAAACAATCTCTGATTTCTCTATGATAAAAAAAAAAAAAAACTGCTCTCAAGCACAGGGCCAGTTTTTTCCTTTTTGATGCTAAAGCACACTGCTTGCCACAATTGTAGAAGATGATGACATGATGTGTGCATCCATATATCCTTTCCTGTCTTCTTTCTTTTTTCCCCCCATCCTCCTTTAGACTGCTGTTTACCTAAATTTTTATTATAGTACTCATTGTCTAACACAGGACATCTTCCAGATTTTTCCGCGGAAGTTTGCGGGTAAAGTACAAATGTATTGTGCATATGCACGCATGCCATTGGTCTTGGTACCTGTCGTCGTGCCGTTGCTAAATACAGTATATATGATCTCTCAAGTACCTGATATTTGTCGAAGTTGTCGTCCACATTCTAATGGTTTCAACAAATTAAATATGATTATCTATAGAAGTTTTCCTCTTTTCAATTAATCCTTTGGCCGGGTTTTAAAGGAATAAGTCTCACTATGATTAATTTTTTTAAAAAGAAAAATTTTCAAAGACTAAAGTATTTTGGATCAATTCCATGACAATTCAGATCAGATCATATTATGGTATGTGATGAATAAAGAACCGAATATTTATGAAGGTGGAATATGTACAATTTCATTTTTTTTTTTATATGAACAATTTCATAGAAGCTCCTATTGCGGCTGGCGATCATGTTCATTTTCTCCAGTTTGGCTTCGTACTTCCTGACGACACCGGTTATGCTCTTATCCTACACGAATCCTATTACAGGAAAGTGGAACTATGTAATGGATCGATCTACCATGAGAATAACATTTGGACATAACTGGTGGGGAGGTATTGATGCCCATGTTCTTTCTGGTCTTTTATGCTTTTCAACTTAAAATAGTTATATATAGCTAAGTTTTTTTCTTTTTCTGGATTGAATGAGAGAAAAAGACATTACTACAGCTAAGTTTTTTTAGAAACAGTATTGGTATAACCTCGTGTAAACATGCACTTCCCGGGACCAATTTCTGACTATTTTTATGCTTCTCCTAAGTATCGATCGGTATGTATTGGTAATTGACCAATTCTTAAGTTCCCTAATAGGATTTTGACTAGTAATACCTTCTTTTCAGCTAAAATTTGCAAATTATCCGGTAGGTGAACTCCCAAGGTGATTAAACCCAACAAACTACACCAACTCTCATTGGCAGGCAAGCTTAAACTTTTAAGGTGTTAAACGATGGCTCTTTTTTATTCTTCCGGGACATATTGGAAAAATAGTGGAATGTATTTTTTTTTAAAAATGCATATGCAGAAACGAAAACGTATTAACAAATTAAAAAGGGAAGAAATAAGATATAGTACGAAACCCACTCAAACGTTACATGACGCCGCCAAATCCATTATTGCATATGATGTGTTATAATTTAAGCCTCTTTCACTTGTCTATTTCTGGCATTTGAAGATGTCCGTTTAGGATTAAAGCGTTTTTTTGGTCCTGTGTAAAGCCTCAGAGTTGGCTTTCATCCCCGTATAGGATTTTGGCTAGTTTACATCCCTCCGTTCGACCCCTTTGGATTGTTTTGATCTCTCCGGCCAAAACTCGGCCAAAACTGGTGACGTGGCACAATTTTCGGTGCCACATCAGATTTATGGGACCAACATGTCAGGGTTAAACCCAAAACCGACCCAGTTCCACCCGACTTCGTTTCTTCCAACCGGTTAACCCGACAAAAATATCCCAACCCACAATTTTTTAACTTTTTAGTTAAAATGTCCAAATATAATCTTTATTCTTAAATTAATTTTTTTAATTAAATTTTCACACATCCCAATTTTTTGCACCCTTAGAATGTTTTCCAAATATAAATTTTTTAACACTTCATAATTTGTTTATCTATTACCCAAATTAAATTAAAAAAATATAATTACACTTAAATCCCTAAAATACTAAACAGAATCCCTAAAATTATTTATTCTTCTCCATCAATCCCCGTACACTTCTTTTTTTTCTTTTTCTTCTTTCTCTTTTCTTTTTCTTTTCTCTCTTTTTTTTCTTTCTTTTTCTTTTCTCTCTTTCTGTTTTTCTTCTCTTTTTCTTTCTCCTCATCATCCCCCCTGCCCCAAATCCCCGACCCCTTCCTGCAACTCTTCCACATACGCCAACTGTGGCAGCCCAACCGCCTTCCCCCCAACCCCTCCTGGTCGGAGGTCTCCCCTCCTCCCGTCTACCGCCTCCCGCGATAATCCTGGCCCCGGTCTCACAAGCCCAGCGAGTCCTCCCCATCTCCCCTCCCTTTCAGGCCCCTTCCAAGAGAATCCAGTCCCTCTGCCGCCGCTGCAACGTCGCGCCGCCGCGCCTTCTCTTCCTCCGTCTCGATGGACCGCATCAGCAACCACTGCCTCTTGCCATCGGATGTCGCCACACGATCCACCGCACTGCATGGCCCGTCGCCGCCTCTTGCTTCGCAATTGAAGCGCTGCAGAACCACTGCCGGAAGAGGAAGGCCATAGTGAGAAGGAGACCAACCCGATCTTCTCACTTTGGGTGCGAGAGGGTTCACCACCTCCTCGATCCGCCAACCACTGCCGCACTCGCCCCGTCCCCCAAGCCAAAGGAGGCGGTGCAACCACTAAAGCCTCCACACACAACCACTAAATTGAATCGAGTTGCTTGTGGGTTGTGACGATGATGATAATGTTGTGATTCTGTTGATGTTGTTAATAATAAAAAAACAAGAATAGAATCTCAATTCAACCAGTGCTTATTGAGGAGAAAGGTAGTGGTGTTTCTTGTGGTGGTTGTCGTTGATGGAGGAGGTTGGTACGGGTTTTGGTGGTGGTCGTCGGGTGGAGGAGGGTGATGGTGGTGAAATTACTGTTGTTTTTTTTAATTAAAATCGGGTCAAAAAGTTAATACTAGAAAAAATTCACATGTAATTGTATTGTTTTTTTTTCGTAATAATTTTTGATACTATAATTTAATTTAATTTAAAATTTTAAATTGGGTTATGGGTAAAAAATTTGGATGAGTCAAAAAGTGATATTTACGTAAAAATTAAGATGTGTCTTTGGATATGTAAAAAATTAATCTTTTTTAAAAAATAATTTAAGAGTAAGGATTATAATTTAGGTATTTTAATTAAAAATCCAAAAATTATGTGTAACAAGGATTTTTTGCAAATTTAAAAATTTCTAATCGGACCAATCGGGAGGAAGAAACAAGTCGGGTGGAGCTGGATCGGTTTTGGGTCAAACCCTGACATGTGGGCCCCACAAAGCTGATGTGGAGTTAAAAAACTTGCCACATCAGCGATTTTGGCCGGAGTATGGCCGGACAAACCAAAATTAACCAAAAGCGATGAGCGGAAGGATGGAAACTGGCCAAAATCCTACACGGGGATGAAAACCAACTTTGAGGCCTTACTGTCACACCACTTGCACTCCAAGCCTAGAAGGGTGCGGAATTCTCTAGAACCTTATGGAATCCTCTAGGCTACTCTTGTGGATAAGGTTGTGTAGATATTTCCATAGAACACTCCAGGCCTTGTAATCTCCACCGTTAGATCGTGGAACATTCTAGAGGCTCAATCCTAGCCATTCATGGTGGAGGGGGATTTGCCTATATAAGGAGGAGGGCTCCTTATTTGTAAAGCATCCATCAAAACACACACTTGAGAACTTTGTATACTTGTGGGAAGTAGTACAATTGGGTTCATTCCTTCTAAACACCCTCTTGTTCACTTGTTGCCTTTCTTTATTCTTTCTCCAAGTGCTTCTATTGGTGTAAGGCTGATCTTAGGCTTGAGTTTGAGTGAAAGTTGCCTAAGAGCCGCACGGGCTAACACTCCAAAACTCTAAGTCCGTGACAGTTGGTAGCGGAGCAAAGGTTTCGAGTGCTTGGGAGTAGAAGAGATGGCCTCTCCAACAAGTGTTCCAAGCCTTGCTGGAGAACGAGCTTTATGTGAAGAGGGAGAAGTGTGCCTTCGCCCAATATGAAGTTATATTCTTGGGGCACCGAGTGGGAGGCGGCAAGTTGATGATGGACCGGGCCAAGGTAGAGGCAATCCAAGCATGGGAGCCCCCTAAGCGAGTCCCCGAGCTCTGATCTTTCTTTGGGCTTATCAACTATTATCGGAGATTCATCATGGGGTACTCGGCCATGGCAGCACCATTGACGGACCTATTGAAGAAGAACAAGCCGTGGGTTTGGTCTGAGGAATGCCAACAAGCATTTGATGCTTTGAAGAAGGCTATCATGGAGGAGCCGGTGCTAAGCTTGCCCGACTATACCAAGCCTTATGAGGTGCACACGGATGCTTCAGATTTTGCCATTGGAGGTGTGCTTATGCAAGAGGGGCATCCGATTGCTTATGAGAGCCGCAAGCTTAATGACACGGAGCGGCGGTGTCACGCCCCCGCTAAGCGCGACCGGCCAGGTGCCATGTGCACCCACTACGTGCCACAAGGCACCCAAAGGCCTTTCATCGACACAACCAAAACCCCGTTGCCTCTGCTCGGCGGGTTACCAACCAAGAGAATGCGCAGCATAAAAGGAAGCAACAACAAACAAATGCAGAGGTAGTAAAGATGATAAAAAGTACCAAGACTCGTTTATAAAGACAACTTCACCAGTGTCATTAAACCGTTGCTACAAGGGGCACTAACTCTTACTTACAATGACACAACCTCCATGTAAAAATAATACAATAATATAATTAAAGAAGACCGACTCTGCTATACCCATCGACCTACTTCCCATACTCTCTTTCTCGCACCTGTAAGACATGGGGAGGAAATAGGGGGGTGAGTATAAAACTCAGTAAGTAAATAGGCCATGCAAGAAAGCAACCACATACTGCACACAAGGCTGGACATGGGCAATATGCAGTCAGACAACGCATACAGTAATGCATAATGCACAAATACCGGGCACTCACGCCACGAAACAAGCACGACCATTTTACTTCTAGCGGCCATCTAGCACCGCAAGGCCCGTCAAATAATCACGACCGTTTTACTCCAAGCGGCCATCTAGCACCGCAAGGCCCGTCAAATAATCACGACCGTTTTACTCCAAGCGGCCATCTAGCACCGCATGACCCGTCAAATAATCACGACCGTTTTACTCCAAGCAGCCATCTAGCACCGCATGGCCCGTCAAATAATCACGACCGTTTTACTCCAAGCGGCCATCTAGCACCGCATGGCCCGTCAAATAATCACGACCGTTTTACTCCAAGCAGCCATCTAGCACCGCATGGCCCGTCAAATAATCACGACCGTTTTACTCCAAGCGGCCATCTAGCACCGCATGGCCCGTCAAATAATCATCAATATGGTAAGTGCCACATCTTAAGCACTACCTGTGCACCACCTCCCAACTGGCCAGTGGTATCCACAATCACAAGCACAATCAAGGCAAACACATGCCATCACAAGCACATCAGTGCAATGCCAAACATCAGCACAACAAGTGCAATGCAATGATGCCAACAAAAGCAGCAAGTAATTCCAAGCACACAACTTAATCATAATGTACCAACAAGTCACCAATGTATCACAATTGCACATAAATAACCAACAAGGCAACAAGTAGCCATGATCAGCCAAGAATGGCTAGTTAACCAACAATGACCAGCAAGGTGATCCCACACAAATACACACACAGCAAGCACACACAAATGGCCTTCCGCCCAACAAAGGTTGCACTAGCAATCACTACCCGCATAACAAGCTTACTTACCATCACCTAGGTATTCCTAAACCAATTCCTCTCCTTTACAGCCTTTAGGCCTCTTGGAACCTTAGTCCCTGTTTTAAACACACAATTAGACATCACAATCAATCCACAACAGTAATAGCTTGTGAAACACAATCCTACCCACAATACTTAGCTTTTCTCAATTCGGGCAGAAGCTGCCCTGCACCAACAGAAATTTCACCGAGCATAAACAGAAAGCTACAGGCCGATTCAGCCTTAGGCATAAACATAAAAGTTGTAGCCCTGTCTCTTAGCGTTCCAGAGCCACCAAGAATACTCAATTCCAAGCTTTCTACCTCTGGTTATGGCTCCTACATCAACTCGGGGTCTAGCAGCAGGTCTGCTGCAGAACAGTGAACTTGAAGAGCCCATAACTCTCTCAGTTCAGCTCCAAAATCCACCAAACCGGTTCCCAATTAACACTATGGAAGTTATCTAACTCTGGGCTTTGGTTTCACTCAATTCTAACCGTTGGTTCGGCCGTAATCCTTATTTTAGTGGCCTGGGGTCTGTCTGGCCGAGAGTAGAACCCCCTTTAGCTCACTCTCTTCTTTCTCTCTTTTCTCTCTTTCTCTCTCTCTCTTTTCTCTCCAGGACCTAGCCACGAATTTGGCTGATAAGAGTGAGGGAGAGGTGCTTGTTTCACCTCTTAAGGCCTGCTCAATTAGGTGATTCATCACCCCACTTGCCACCAACACACACCTAGGTGCCACTTGCACCAAATGCCACCTCGTGCTTAATTGTGGCCAATTGGCCTATGCCACACATGCTACTAGCTTGCACACCTAAGGCTTCCAGCACCTTATTCCCGATCTACTTGGCTCATTCTGATTGGTCGGTTTGGCCAATTACGTATTTACCCTCATCGAGCCTAATTGCGCACCGACGGGCACACCATTGCCCCGGTTGTGCACTATTTCGCACCAAATCGAGCCAACCGATATCTCCATTGACCAATCGTGCCTCTAATGAATCTATTACACCAAGTAATCACATTCCTATCTTTTCCGACCATTTATTGGCCCATTAGACAAGTCGAGCAATCGGGACACCAAACTAGGCCAACCGTGCCATAGGATCACTACGAACCTACTTGTGTGCACTAGGCCAAGCCTATGCTAACCATCTCATCTCAATCTAACATCAACACATATCACCAAGCCATAACCGAACCTATACCAACATTTACACCAAGAATATGAACATCCCTCACAAACTCCCGAATATGGTATCCAACCTACACGAACGTCCCGGGAGGACAAGCAACGCCCGACTCTCTTCATGTAAATGCTTCTCTATATTCTAGGGTGTACCTGGGATATCACATCATCCCCTCCTTCAAAGAATTTCGTCCTCGAAATTCAGGTGTCACTATAATCTCAAAGATAACATCAATCCTTATATGTAATTTCCGATCATCTTCCTAAATATACCCATATGCCATCCTATTGTTCCCCAATCATTTCAAGCTCTACCTTTAGTAAATCATTCAACCATAACTCAATCCAATATATCTCCGACTTGTTTACCTCGAAATCCATACCCAAGTTCTACCTTAGCTTTTAAATATCTCCCAAATTGTGGTACCTCATTTCATCATGCTTTTTGCACTCGTAATTCTCACACCAATCTGTTTCACATGCCTTGGCAACTCAATCGCAATCTAGTAGACTATAGTTCTCTCAACTAACTATCACTTCTGACCACGGTACAAGTGGATAGGCTAAACGGTACTAATGCAAAACTTGCTCAATTCATTCCTTTAAAGATATTTTCCAAAACAATAATTTGAAAACCATTATAAACTGTGGCGCCACATAGTCAAAGTAGTAAAACTTGCAATGTACCGTTAGCCTTCCGAATGTATCCATGTAAGTCTCCACTTAACTCTTTTCATAACACATCTCTCATTAAGCTACTACAATACATACACCCATTCTCTCTTCAGTAATAGCTTCTACGTCATATTCATTCCACTAAAGCGCACTACTGGCACACTACTATGCCAATTGGCCAACAAGGCCAATTACCCCAACGGAGCCACAAATTATACTACTCGCATACTAGTACTCGCATGAGCACAACAAGTATACTAACTAGACTAACAAAATATCCACTAGGACCAATTGGACAACCGTAGGCCCAATTGCTTCTCAAATAAGAGAGTCGTGCTTTTGCTGCGTCATTCCGTCTATACCTCAACTTCTTACTATGTTTTTAGATAATTCAAACCCTAATCCTAGTATTATTCACCAAACAGTGCTAACCTCATGTGTTTCCTATGACGAGATACCTTAAACTTCTTTTGAATTAAGATAATCACTTATCAAAATATATAACGCTCAATACTCATTTCATGCGCTTCAACATACTTAGCACTTCACAATCTAACTCCAAACAATACAAATCTAACTCTAAATAAATCAAAGAGGTTAACTACACTCTTGTGTATGCTAATTGTTCATAATGTTCATAACACATCATCTTCCTTCATTACTACTTCAAACGCTTATAAGGCCTAACATAATCATTATTATACCTTAGTCATAAGCTCTAAACCAAAACTCCATAATCACAACCTATTCCTTCACACTATACTCATCCTTAGATAACACAAGATTATCCATTACACTTTACTTGTTAGTGTCAAGCTACGGTTTACAAGATTACAAACCTACTCTTGTATACTTAGACATCCTCCTCTCAGAAAATTTTCCTCCAATATATCAACTCTTCGCTCCAACTATCTCGATCCAAGGTTGAACTTAACCCCACTATCATTTACACATCTTTGACTTTACAAGACCAATTATTTCACTTTAGCTAATGCTTTATTCTCAGTTGCCCAAACTGCATATGAATTTATCCGCAAATTTCTTGGCAGCATACCAAGCCATCACAAGACTATCACAACCAATTCAAACACAACACAGTAACCAATTCAACTTACACCATAGGTACTTAATAAGGTAACAATAGACTTTCTTCCCCAGCAAGGATGCATAATAAGCATTTCAAATATGAATACCTTATTCACCATGTAGCTATGGACCTTTAGATAGTATGAGAAATCTGTATGTCAAACAATGAGTGCATATTATCAAAAACCATGTAATACACATGCTCAAATGTAGTTTCAGCAAAATTTTATATATAATACACTTAGTTCAACAACAACATAATCATCTCATCGTGTTCCTCTCATCTCACGATCTAGATCCCCGAAAGACTAAGAAACATATTACCCCCACATAAACATTTTTCCTCCACACAAAAATCGTGTAAGACAAACACAACACATATTGCAGACAATTCTAAAACATTTACATCTCAAGCCTTCAGCATGCATTACCCCATTAAACATTCTTGAAACAAGTAATTTGAATCTCATCCAACTCACTATCACCACTCCTATTTACCCACTCAAGCACCTAAGCTAAATGCACCTAACCATTTATACCACAGTAATCACAATCTCCAAATTTTTCCTTCAATTGCTAAATCATCTACTTATCATATCTTGAACATATAATATAACTTCGTATCTACTCTTACAGACCCATTGTTCATCCACATTACCAGGGAATACCTCGCAAGCCAACTTTAAAATAAGTATATTATCTTGTCACTCTCATCATCAATATCTCTTAATTATTCACCATACTAACACTTTCCATAACTAATATCTTAGTTATTATTCCTATCATAAAATGCCATCTTATCTATCACCAAGATAAATTTTAATTAATCAAACAAACAAGTTACCAAACACCCAGGGTATATCAGCAACATCATGTCAATCGGACATATAACATTAAATCTCCAAGCTAACCAAAACCAATGATGACTTTAATTGTAATTATCACCCTTAGATGATTCTCTAATATACTAAATAATCAAATTCAAAAACAAATTAAAATTTCATAACCTCTGCCTCGAAGGGAAATTATGTCAAAAGTATTAAACACATGCAACTTAAATCCTGAAGATGCAACATTCCATACGATTATTCATAAATTTAGCTCTTAAATCATATTAACCTTCATCATCAAAGTTCTATTTGATTAAGAACTCAAACTATAACTTGATCAGTCTAAAATAACTTTATAATCCTATACATGTGCATCCTTTAGGCCAAAGGAAACCAAGTTAATTACCATTTAGCTCTAACCATGTAACCAACCAGAATGCAAAATTCTAGTT
>JAKUCV010002315.1:0-18970 GCA_028386065.3 Turnera subulata
GAGCTCGACGCACACAGTAGGGGGCCCTGAATAATAAATCATAATAAGAAAACTTAACACACAACAGATGGAGAATAATAAACTGTATGCTTGATTGAGTTGGCATGTTAGTACTGATTGTTGTATGTTTGCATGCTAGTCTGTTGCTCTTCTTTCCTTTCGGACTTGATCTGCACACTCTCATAATTAGATATATATTGCTCACTGAGTAGGCGACTCACATAATCGCCAACGTTGTTTTTCAGTAAGCGTGTTACACGGGTGTTTATAAAAGCGTGTTACTCTAAGTATCTTATTTGTAAAATTGGGACACGGGTGTTTCAATAAGCGTGTTACACACACTCAAGCGGGTATTGTCCGGACCAGTAAATAACTAAAACACCCATTTTACTTTATTTCTGGTCCGTTCTTTCGAGGTTAAACCTGATTTTTCTTAAGATTCCTGGACCCGAAAAATACCAACTCCGGTCCGTAAAATCAGAAAAATCTAGAACGTGAGTTATGGGTCGGTTTCAGAATCCGATACATAATTTACCCTGAAACAATTACCCAAGATTGATTTCATAAGGTAAATTACTGTACAAAGCCTTTTACAGTCCTGGTAAAAATATAAATTTTACCCGGGCTGTTACAGTAAATTCTTAAAAACCTAATTAATAGTAATATAAATAATAATTAATTTTGCAAAGTTAAACATGGATCATTGAGCCGAAAACAAAAAAAATTATTAAACAACAAAAGTACAAATCAAAAGTATTAATGAAGAATAACAAAAGGTAAAAAAAATAATAGACTAATTTTAAAGAAATATAAATCATAAAGTAAATAAAAAATTTTATTATGCATAAAATAATTAAATTATAAAATAGAACATCAATCAAAAAATAAATAAAACATAAACTATTTAATAATTATATAAATAATACTTAATTTTTTATATTTAAACATACATCAGTGAGTCCCAAAACAAAAAAAATATAAATTAAACAAAAAAAATTAAAATAATTAATTAATAATAAACAAAACATAAAAAATAAAAGGGTAATTCCTAAAAATAAAAATCATGAAAAAAACTAAAAAAATTATTATTACGAAGAAAGAGCAATAAATTAAAAAATAGAAAAAAATTAGAAAAAATAAAATAAAACACTCAATAGTAATATAAATAATAATTGATTTTGTAAATTTTATACCTGCATCATTTGTTGATCCATGCTTGGGCCTACATAATTGACCCCCTAAACAAAAAAAATATTAAAAAAAGAATTAAAAATTATAAGAATTATTTAATAATATAAAAAAATTAAAAAACATAAAATGAGTCATTTTTAAAATAGAAATTATAAAAATAAGTAGAAAAATCATATTATTATGAACAAAAACTTTAATACAAAAAATAAAATATAAATCACAAAAACTGATAAAAAATATTTAATAATAATAAATTTTATAATTTAAACATGTATAATTGAGTCCTAAAATAAAAAATAACAGAAAAAAATAAAATTACATAAAACATAAAAGAGACCACAAAAAATATTATATAAAATAATAATATAAAGAACAATTAATTTATGAAATGAAAAATTAACAAATTAAAAGACATGAAAAATTGAAACATACATTTGCATCAATTAAACTCATATCTATGCTAATATGGAAGTTCTATAATTTTTTTTTCAAAGAATCTCACAATCTTGAAACTCTAACTTAATTTTTCCATAAATTATTCTCAGGAATCAATTCATTCGAAACTTTAATAAAGGTTTTCCTACACAAACAAAAAAATATAAAAATAATTAATACAAATTAGAAAAATAAAAAAATATAAAAACAATTAGGATCCTTAATTATGAGAGACAAAATAACTTTAATATTATATCAACATTCATACATATGCAAATAGAAACAAAACAAAGAAGGAATTAGAGAGAATGAGTGAATTATAGAGAAACTGTATCACACACAGACAGAGACTATATCTAGACCTTTTGTAGTGCAAAAACAAATTAAAGAAGGAGTAAAAGAAAATGAATGAATGATAGAGAAAATGTATCGCATTCAAGGACTATTATTTCACATACACAAACAGAGGCTGTATCTGTATTTATAGGGAGATGATGGGATTTTTTAAGAGATACACGATAAAAAAACAAAAATGATTAAAGGTTAGTTGAGTATAACATAATTCTTATCAGATAACAATAATAGAGTAAATCACATAATATATAGATAACAATCTCTGCGTGTGAAGGGTGTAACTGGAATCCTTTTTAAAAGAATATAATTAAGATCAGATTCATCAATTTAAATAAAAAAAGTTTTATCCTTATCCTTATCGTTTAGAAACTTTGGTTATCAGTCTAATGGAAAAAAATATATATAATACCAATATCTGCGTGTGAATTTTCTTTTGAAAAATTTGGGTGTGTCTGGAATTCTTTTTAAAAGAGTATAATTAAGAACAGGTTATCAGTACCATTCTTGCGTGCGAATTTTCTTTTGAACAATTTGAGTGTAATTGGAATTCTTTTTAAAAGAGTATAATAGATCAGGTTACTCTGGGATAATTATGTTTGTCATTATGGCCAATCAAACTAAATCTACAATCCTCCAGATGGAAATAAAGGAAGAGCCCAAAGGCTCCACATGGCAATAAAGCAAGACTTCAAAAATCCTATGTGTCAAAACCTGGTGAGGGATACAGCTTTAAATATATATAATAGATAACAACCAGTAAAATTCTAGTTAGTAGTATCAACTTCTAGAGTCGATAAAATAGCGTGCAAAGAAATTTTTTATCTCATTAATTCCATGTGATCAGAGCCAAGAGAATTGAGAATGTCTTTGGGATGCCATTGATCCCACCATATGTAACAGAGCCATTACCGATAGAATGAGAATCAACTCCAGAGAATTAATGATCAGTACTTAAGCTCTGTAAGCAATCACAAGGTGTAGGCCATGAGCTACAATTCCTGACATTCTTAATTTGTTAATGTGACACCCGGATCAACGAGGAGAGAAATATGTGCCAGTATTAGGGTGACCATGGACAAAGAGCGGCTACTAGCCAATTTCTAGACAAAGGGGCATATGAGTGAACCGAATCGGCACTGGAATAGAACAAATCCTGAGATTGTGTAAGGATGGGGCTGCACAATTGAGAACAGCTTAAACGGTCTGATGGGTACCAAGTATATCAATAAGGTGCACATACGGATTAAAGCCTTTTTTATCCCTGTGTTAGCCTTGGAAGTTGGAATTCATTTATGTGTAGGATTTTTACCTCTTTTATCCCTCTATTCGTCTCTTTTGGACTCTTTTGGACTATTTTGGTCTCTCCGGTCGAATTCTGGTGAAAATTATAAATTAATGAGGACTAAATTTATCAATTTCACATGGTTTAGGAAATTACTATGATGAAATTATATAACAGAAGAGTTATTATACAGGAGACTAAAATTTTTTCATATGAAGGAACCTTTATATTGGGAGTGAGTTTATGAATAAATTCGTTAAGACGTTTGCATGTAATTGTTCCAGCAACACCATTATTTGCAATCATGGTGAATCAATATTGATTAAATAATTATGTAACAGCCCGGGTAAAAATTTGGATTTTTACCGGGACTGTAAAAGTTTTTGTACCGTGATTTACCTTTGAATTAATCTTGGGTAATTAATTCAAGGTAAATCGGGCGTTGTTTTTCGTAACCGAGGGTTTTCCCGCGCTTGTGATTTTTCCGTGGATTTTTTGGGCCTAAGTCGGTTTTTTTCGGGTCCCGGAATCTTCGGAAAATCACATCGGAAAATAACTAAGGAGGTATCTGTTATTTTCTGGTCCAGACCGGACTCGCTCCATAATGCAGACAATCTGCATTATTGAACGTTCACAGGTTGAACAGTTCATTCAAAGCATTTAAAAAGAAATCAGGAAGAAGAAGGGGGAAGGAGGAGGAGAGGAAGAAAAAAAAAGAAGAAGAAGAAAGAAAAAAAAAAAAAAAAAGAGGGAGAGGGAAAAAAAAAATGAAAGAAGAAAAAAAAGAGAGAAGAGGAAAATAAAAAGAGAAAGAAATAAAAAAAAAGAAAAACGGAAATTAAAAAACAAAAGAAGGAGGGGCTGCCGCCGCCACCATCTTTTCCTCTTCCACCGCCGCCCGAGCACCACCTCACCGCCATCGCGCCGCTCCTCAGCAGCAGAATGCCACCACCGAGCGCTGCTGCAAGTCGCTGTCCACCCACGCTGCCGACGCACCACCAACGACAAAGACCCGGCGACCCGTCTAGGAGTTTGGTTCATCGCCGATGACTCTTCCTCCGCCCGGTCCGTCGCCGATCTGCTGTGTATTGCCACCGGAAGTCACCTGCAGACCAAGCCGCGCCGCCCTCGCCACCTTCCTCGCTGTCGTCACGCCGATCCGCACCCCGTACGTCGCGCCGCCGCGAGGTGAGAAGCGGGTTGGAGACGACCCCGTGTAGTTGACCCGACTTGAGTTGCGGGGTTGGGCTGTTGGGTCCGCTGGGTGCTGGGCCTGGGCGGGGCGGGCCTGTGTAACGGGCCTGCTGCCTTGGCTGGGCCTTGCGCCTGGACCTTGGGATGGGCTGAATGTGTTATGGGACTGGGCTTGTACTATTTGTCCCAGTCCGATTTAAAAAAATAATAAATAATGATAATAACAAATAGTTAAGATAATAATAAAAACTTATATATATTTATAATCTGGGAAAAAAATATAGTCTACATAAATTATATTTTCTGGAAAAGTAAATATAAAATTATATGAGTATATTTCCTAGAAAGGAAATAAATATATGTTATATGATTTTAAGTGAAATAACGATCTTGACATATTATTATTTTGGATAAATTAAGTTAATTATGTTATGGATATTTTAATAATAATATGGTAAGTATGAGTTATAACATTTTGGGAAATATATATATGTAGTATATGGATATGTTATACTAAAAAAATAAGTAATAATAATAATATAATAAAATGATTACATTGACATATTATTTTGAGAAAATGTAATTACTATATGAATATCCTCTATGAAAATGTTTTGGAAATAAATATGGTATCATATAATCTAAGAAATATTTCACTAAGTATATATAATAATACCTTTTTGAAAAAATAAATAAATAATAATATTTGATAATTATATTTTGGCAAGTATAATGATTTTATGGAGAAATTGACGTATAACCAAGGGAGATTAAATTTACAATTTATGGCATCATAGCATACCCATTATGTGCATCTTATGTTTGTATTTATTATTGTTATATAGGAGACGATATCGAGCAGTTCCGGTGGAATCGGCTTTGGACCGATTGATGTTTCCAGAGTTAAGTAACAGGCTAAGGTGAGGTTAAGTAAATATTTATATACTTCCCGTGATATCAAGTCATTGTTTGTTTGCTATATGTGATATTTGCTGGTATGAAACTTTGTGGCTGTGCATGGTTGTTGTGTGATGAATTAAGTTGACAATTGTTGCCGTTGATGTTGTTGAAATTATTGTTGTTGTTGATATTATTGATGATGTTGGAATTGTGGATATAGGTAAGACTATTACTGTTGTTGACTGTGAGAAAAGTGTAAGTTGAGTACCGAGGGTACTAGTATGGGAATAGTTTGGGATAAGTTTGTATTATCCGGATGAGCGGAGAGGCTGCGAGCCTGCTCGGGATAATGAGTTAATGGTTGGTTGACAGTATTGTAGTATCGAGACTAAAATAGTAATATTAATAAAATGAAAACACTTAGACATCTAGTAAGTCACGGTTAAATGTTGGAACAACCAGATGGTAGTCTTTTATTTATGGTGCTGGGGGAGAGTGTGCTTGGGGTCTGCTCCCTGTCTGTTCCAGTCGTTGTTTGTTTGCTATATGTGATATTTGCTGGTATGAAACTTTGTGGCTGTGCATGGTTGTTGTGTGATGAATTAAGTTGATAATTGTTGCCGTTGATGTTGTTGAAATTATTGTTGCTGTTGATATTATTGATGATGTTGGAATTGTGGATATAGGTAAGACTATTACTGTTGTTGACTGTGAGAAAAGTGTAAGTTGAGTACCGAGGGTACTAGTATGGGAATAGTTTGGGATAAGTTTGTATTATCCGGATGAGCGGAGAGGCTGCGAGCCTGCTCGGGATAATGAGTTGATGGTTGGTTGACAGTATTGTAGTATCGAGACTAAAATAGTAATATTAATAAAATGAAAACACTTAGACATCTAGTAAGTCACGGTTAAATGTTGGAACAACCAGATGGTAGTCTTTTATTTATGGTGCTGGGGGAGAGTGTGCTTGGGGTCTGCTCCCTGTCTGTTCCAATTATTATTTTTAGGCGCTGGCGGAGAGTGTGCTTGGGGTCTGCTCCCTGTCTGTTCCAGTTATACGTGGAGGTACCAGGGCGGGGTCCACGGGCTAGCTAGCTTGACTACCAGGCGACGACCATCATTTAACTTGTGATAGGGGCCCTGATAATAAAATTGGAATAGCGTGTCTAGAATCACATGTGTGTCATTAAAGGTTCGTGAGAACCTTTGTTAATTGTTGGTGATGTGACTTGGAAATTTACGGTTGTTGTATATGTATATTAGCTTATGGGTTTTACCCGGTGGGCACTTCGGACTCACCCCTCACCTGCGGGCTTTCATCCCGTAGGATGAGCTATTTGTGATACAGGTTGGGTGCATTCCAGACAAGCTGCGGCGTTATCCCTTGGACAGGGCTCGGATCCATAGTTTGCATCTATATCGCATACAGTGTTTATGTGAGTTACTAAAGTCTTCCGCTGTGTATTACTTTGTTATTGTTGGGCCATTGGGCCGATTAAGTTGTTATTGACGTTATTATTTTTGGGCTGTTGAGCCCGAGTTACTGCTGTATACACTGTATGCTGGCTTGATTTGGTTGGGTTGTCACAGTTCCGGCACGTGTTTACTGTGTACGGTAAATACGGGTCGGGGCGTTTCAAATTAGTTGGCTCTAGTTAGTATTTAATTTCTTAAACAATAAATTAATAAGTTTTAGTTAATTTTATTAATAAGGATAGGAATAGAAATAATTAATTTTGATGCGGCATCGCCATCAATTGAAAAGGTTCCATGTTTTTTCGTGGTGATTACATTTACAGTAAAAAATTTAGAGTTTTAAAGTTAAGAGTTTGGTATTTTAACTTTAAGATTAAATATTTTAGAATTTAAAATTTTATAGAATAGGGATTTTAATGTTTAGAG
Organism: Turnera subulata; assembly: GCA_028386065.3. Taxonomy (NCBI): domain Eukaryota; kingdom Viridiplantae; phylum Streptophyta; class Magnoliopsida; order Malpighiales; family Passifloraceae; genus Turnera; species Turnera subulata. Next base: position 7,259 of record JAKUCV010002315.1, read on the forward strand.
TTTTCAAATGTAAAGAATTTATGATTTAATATGTTTAAATTTAGGATTTTGGGGTTCATAATTTTAGAATTCATAGTTTAATATTTTTATGGTTTAAGGTTTAGACTTTATGTTTAGGGTTAGAGCTTATGGTTTAAATTTTTTAATATTAGGATTGATGGTTTAAAGTTTTGAATATTGTAGAGTATATAAATTTTTTAAAATTTTAAGATTTTTGTTAGAACTTATATGTTCTTAGGATTTGAGTACCTAATTAATTTAAATTGAAATTAGAATAATATTAATAGTCATATTACAGCGTAATACACTTAATGTCTTCATTTAACAAAAAATAGCTTAGAAATTATTTATCACTAACAGGTAGGACTTGAAATTGCATTTTTCACGTTATAAAACTAAATTGAGGAATGAGGCATAATTTGTCACGGATACAGGGTGGCGTAGCAGAAGAACGCCCAATATCCGTGCGGCTTTAGGCTTGAAATAATATCTAGATTAGCCGAAAGAAATAATAAAATAAGAACACTTGGGAGAATCTCCGTAGTATTATTGCTCCAAAGAATACAGTAACAATAATACACACGCTCAACCCTTCCCCTCTCATTCTATTTATAATACCAAGTAATCGTAAGAAATCCACTCACACTAGATTTCTTATCCCCCACTCATATTCCTTATGGACAATAGTCAAGTCCATGCCCTCAAAGACACAAGGCCATTATATAATTAAGTGACTAATTTAAATACATAATAGACCCTTTACCATCAATCCAACTTGCACACGAATTGGCCAACACGAGGACTCTTGTGTGCCTAAAAAAATCCTAATGCGTGACATTCTCCACCACTTATTCAGGCAATGGCCTCATTGCCTTCCGTGGATAGGAAGCCACTTGCCGTCCAAACCGATTCAGCATGTCCTCGTGCACCCATCTTGCTTCAGGAAGAACCCTCCACTTGATTAGGCACTCGAGCTCAATAGCTTCCTATGTACAAAGAACAACTTGGTGTGTCTTTTTCCACATGCGACGTGGTCGCCTATCCGTAGGAACTTCTTCTTCCTTTGGTGCTGTTTTTACCTCTACTTCCTTTGGTTTTGCCACACTAGCTTGCCCGGTCTCCAAAGCCATCTTTGCCGCTGATATTACTCCCAAGGGAGATTCCCGCATAGTGCTCAACATGCAGCGTGGCTGCACACCATCAAGTACAATCTGGACCTCGTTGCAAAATATCAATGCCTCCTTTTTATCCAAGAACTCCGTGCCGAGTACCATAGGATAATCATCAAGCTCTACCACAGTAAACTCGAGCCGCCTCAATAATCACCAATGCAAACCTTGGCATCATGTGCTAACCCCATAATAGGTTGTGCCTCCAAGTTCATTGTCTTCATGGTAGCTGTACTCTCTTGTCTTGTGTATCGATTCCCCAATTCCCTTGCCGTCTTCGCCTATAGAAAATTATAAGTCCACATGTGTCAACCAAAGCATCCAACTCCGTACCTCCGACTTGAACTCGAACGAACATCGGACCTTTCTTGTTTGGATTAACCATTGTATCTATGGCTTCGAGTCGTTCTAGTGGTTCCACTCTTACCCGCCATCATGTTTGTTTTGGACTTGCACCTCAACTACCATATACTTTAGTACCATAGCAAACTTATGCTTCTTTGGATAATCGCGAACACTATGTGGACCCTTGCACAGAAAACATTGTTATCATCACTTTTGCCTCCTCTCCCTAATTTAGTGTCTCTAGACTTAGATGATGAGTATAACTCCCAAACTTAGCCTTTTCTCCACTACCTTTAGAATCGTCATCCTGGTGATTAGAGCTTTTCGGCTTGTCTCCCTTGTAATCTGCTAAGGACTCCACCACTCGAATAGCATCGACTAAGGTTTCCACCTCCGTCTGTCGACCTCCATTTGTGCCCAGTCTTGCAAGGCTCCAACGAACATGTCCAACGCTTCAGAACCTGGTATACATGGAATCTCAAACTTTAGCTCTTGAAATTCCTTCACGTATCTCTGAATACTACCCCCCTTTTTAAGGCTGCTCATTTTCCTAGAAGTAATTTGCACTTTCTGGTCTTCGTCTGTAATCCATATGCCTACAAAGTATTGATTCACACAAAACAAAAAACAGTCAAGCTCCTTAGTCACTCGTGTTCCATGATAGATATCTGACTTAGGTATGCCAATTTTTTTTAGTGAGTGTCCAAATGCACCTCCCCCGCCACTTGCAAGCACTCTCCTACACAAAGCCAACTCTTCCCCATGCATTTATTCACCGCTTTCAGTCCTTTTAACTCCCGGCCTTGAACTACAAGTTGCTTTGACTACTCATCAATTTGTTCCTGCAATTAAGCAATTGCCCCAGTGAACGATGATTGCAGTTTGTCATACTCCTTGATTAAGTGCAAGTCATCGCGCGTACCTTCCCCGACAGCCTTGCACTTTTGTATTCTGTCTTCAAGTCAGAAACGCGTTTTGCCAAAGTCTCCAACTGTATTGAAGGTTGGGATTTAACTCATGGTCTCTCCTTCGCTTTTGTTTTGCTCGTGTCTTGTCCACGGGCCTCTTCTGCACCATCACCACTGATAACCTTCCCAACCTTGGATAGTTCAACCACGATATTTTTTTTTTCTCACTTGTACACCCCACACTGTCAAGCAAAAGAAAAAGAGAAATAATAGTTTTTTTCCTCGCAGACTTCTTTGTCGACTAAGTAACAAATAAATTGAATTCTTCTCAAAGTCCACAAAAGCAATGTATCCAATTTCTTTTTTTTTTTTTTTCAAGAACTGAACGAATGTAGAACAACAAAATAAAGTAATACTTTAATTGTTTCAATCTCCTCTTCAGCAAAAGCAACAAAAAAATTTACCTTCCAAACAATTGACGAGATGCTGTCCTCGATAATTATTTCAAATTTTTTTTTCCTCTTGTTTTTGCCTTTCTCCGCAACCACTTGTCATAGACACAGCATGCCACAGCATAAGAACACCAGATATTCATGCGGTTCTAGGCTTGAAACAATACCGACCAGCCTAAAGAAATAATAAAATAAGAACACAGTAATTTATGAGAATTTTCGTAGTATTATTGCTCAAAAGAATATAATAGCACACTCATTCCTTCCTAATAACACTTGAGTGCTCACCAAGTAATTCTAAGAAACCCACTCACACTAGGTTTTTTATCCCCTACTCCTATTCGTTATTGACAAGGATTAATCAAGTTCAAGCCCACAAGCCCATTACATAATTAAGTGACTAATTTAAATACATAATAGACTTCTTGGTACAAGTTTTTCTTTAGGCTAAACTCAAATTCTAAACACTCACCACAAAGCTCACCCATGCTTTACTTTTACACAATCACTAAGAATAATACACAGAAGCTATCACTAAGTACAAGTACTTTGCTTTTTCCAAAAGATTGATTTACTAAGTATGTGGATACGAAAAAGCTTCACTCTCTCTTTTTGCTTCACTTGAGAACTGCAGGCTTTTGTTGGCTTTTGCTCTAACTCAGAATCTCAGTATGGCAGTTCTGAGTCTCTCCTTGAATCAGCATTCCTTTCTATAGATGCAAGATGGATGATGTTCATTCAAATTTTGAGTTGTTGCATGTCCCTTTCCATCCAGCTGGTTTGTCTTTCGAGACGCCAGAGTGTCAACATTCATATTGCCTGTTGTCATCTTTCACGTTCTGGCACGGAACACACTATTCATCAGCTTTTTATCATTGTTGTCATTGTTTAGCACAGTCCTAGGTTGGACTTAGAATTTTCAATCCAGCTGACATTTGATCCGCTTAAGGTAGCTTTTATCACTGATTCAGACTCCAAAAAGGGTAGGATACTAGGTTGCTTGACTAATACCCATAGGGATTAAACAAAGCTAAGTAACATGGATGTCTTTTGGTGAAAGCGACATCACATGTCTACTAACACTAACTCCAATCCCTCTCACTTCTTCTTCCAAGAATTTGATCACGGATTGGGCATTCATGTGAGCTGTAAATCATGGTTAGACACAAGATCGCTACACATAGGTTCGTCATAATCAAAACCTATATAATATAATGGAACAATCATTAGTATAATTAATTGCACTTAAAGGCATATTATAACAACATGATCAATGTGTCATACTAGTGCAAGAATTATGGTAATAAACACAATTAATTAGCTTTAACCATATTGTTAATCATCATCAGATTCATATTCTCCCCCTTTTTGATAGTGACAAACCATAATTTAATGTGGAGATGTGAATGTAATGTGCTTTAAGCTCCCCCTCAACATATGCTCCCCCTAGGTAAAATATTTTTCCAATTTGTTCATTTTTTAAAGGATTAGAGCATAGGGAACAGAAAATACAAGACATATATTTAGAAAGCCACATTATATTAAAAATTAAAGTAAAAAGAACATGTCGAAACATAGACCCACATGTTCCCCGCAATCTCTCCCCCTTTTGGCATCACAAAAAGCATAATAGGGGTGACATATTTGGCACTGAAGATGCCAAAACTAACAGTAATAATAACAGATAGCAAAGACAAGAACCAAATAACAGTCACAGATAGACAAATTGACACCGAAGATTCCCAAACTAACAGCAAAGTACAACGAACAGATAACAAGCAGATAGCAAAATTAAAAGCATGCATGATCCTAAGTGAGCATCAGATCTGGATGGCCGTGAATAGGAGTCAAGACACTAGCAGATTTCTGGCCCGACGAGGAATCAGAGGACTCATCATCATCAATAGACTCTCCATGCTCAGTAATAAACAAATCCAATTGTACTTTACCTAGCTGCATAAGCTTGTTCATCATACCCTTAAGCTCAAGCAGCTCTTCCTTCAAATCCTTCATCTCTTTAGTAAGAGCCTCAATGCTAGCATCCTTATAATTGCTAGGCTGAGTGACATAGAAAATCCCATACGTATTTTTCTTGATCTTCATCTTAGTGAGTGTAGTGGTGCAAATGGACTCACCAAGAACAGGATGATGCGCATTAGTGGGAATCACCTCAAAATGTTGAGCAATTAGGGTGATGAGGTTTCCATAAGGCCGAGAAAAATTGAGCAGGGGATGATGGAAGATGGTGAAGCTGTAATCCACTGGACTATTTGCCAATAAGCATCCCATAAGCCACATATAATAAGTCTTGAGTAGGGTTTGGTGGCCATTTCGTGGAGTTAGGACTCGGGTTATGAAGTAGAAAAAAATTCTATACTCAGCCGATAAGTCCTGATACTGACCCTTCTTAGTGGATTGACCAAAGATCATCTTTCTCTGCTTTGAAACACTTGGTGTGTTGGGGATATGAACTGGATTACCCGATGAAGTGTTATAGTACCTAACAGACCCTTTCCTCAAATTTAGCAGCTTCCTAATTAGTTTGGCGTCCAGAACGACAGACTTGCAACAGAACGAACTTTGAATACCAACAGTATTTCCACTATCATTATGCTTGGGTATCATGTTCGAATAGAATTCTTGGACAAGGATTTCATAAGCTGGTGCCTGAAGACTGGCTAATGCGGTAACTTGTGCACATTCCAGGAGTTTCTCTACTCCAAACCCACTTAAGTCATCAAAGTGAACAGTAACGGACTTAAGGAATTTGAAATTGCGACCCACAATTCCTGTAGCATCCTTGACGTCCTCAATAACCTGTTCTGCCCTTTTTCGAGACCTTGACAACTTCCCAGTCTTGCTGATGTGTTGAACCGTGGCTTCAACATCATCTTCCTCTTCGGGTTCAACATGTATTCTCTCAACAGTGTTGTCTTTAAAGGGTGGTGTCTCTCCTGATTCATCCTCAGGTGTAATATCAGGCATCTGGTGATCATCATCATCATCCCCATTATTCGATTCAGGGACAACATGAACAACCTTCTCTTTACCTTTTCTAGACACCGAACCTCTCAATCGTTGTGTCTGGGTACTATCGCGAAGATTCCGTTTTGGCATCGCAGATGCCATAAGCTTCTTTGGTCTAGAGGAAGACTTCTTTTAAGGGACAAAAGTGGTTTTGGCTCGCTTGGAAGGATATTTTTTAGCAAGAGGGATTTCACGATCAGAGAGAGTTTTCTCTGAAGACTCTTTAGGATTTTCAGGTTGATTCTCAGGAGTGGGATCCATGGAAACCTCAAAAATATCTGAAGTAGTAGGAGGAGGTTGGTTTAGTTGCAAAGTAGGTTGAGGTGGTTGAGTATTTTGATTTTATTTTTCTAGCTCAAGTTCCTTCACAAAGTGGTCAATCATTACTTTTCTTTTCATGCTGTGAAGACCCGACCAAAAATCACTTGGGCCTCCTCACCTTCCCTTTTACACCTTCTTCTTGACCAACACCCAATATCTTTGGAGTCGCCACCCGAATATTATTATAGGAAAAAATTCGGGAAAAACCTTTCCTTGAATCCCAATAACTCCATTTAAAGCAACCAGTTATCGAACCAAAGATATTGGGCCTAGGGGTTCATCATAGATGGAAAGGTGTTAGGCACTCATCCGTGTTGGGGTGAAACTTTGTGCAATTGAAGAATATATGTATGCCTTGTGAAAAAGTGTGTGCAAGGTGTGGAAGCAAATCACAAAATAATAAAAGTGGAATAAAAAGAGAAATAAAAATAATTGGGCTTGAGTCTCCACCATTAGAGACCACCTACGTACCCCGGCGACTGGGTTCAAAGCCTACGTAGTTCTTGTTGCAGCATCACAGCAATCACATCATCAAAAGCAACATCAAATCACCAATAAAGAGCAAACACAAAGTGATTAGGATTACCTCTTGTATCCCTCCTCTAGCTTCTTGGATTGAGTTGTGTTCTCCACCCACCTTCTTTCTACTTCTAAGCTCAATTGTTAACCCCCTATTTATCCTTGCTGGATTATTGTTGATGCTTCCCACAAAATTCTTCCAGTGTTTCTGCCTATCTAAATATTTCTAGACTTAGAGAGGTAGGGTTTTCCCCAGCACCAAAGCTTATAGGTAGTGTGTATAAGAGAGAGAATGATCCCCTTGCAATGTGAATGAGAGGCCCTATTTATAGAGTTCTAGGGAGTGTAGGGTCGTGGACCTACTTAATGATCAAGGTTACAGCCAAAAATCTGGGCCAAAACTGTATAGAATCAAATTAGGGGCGAAATCGAGGGAATCGGGCAATTCTGGGCATCCATGACCACCATGGCCGGCGGTCATTTGTGGATGGCCGCCCGGACGACCGTGCGGCCCCCTGCGTTCCACCCGTTCTTTCCTTTTTTAATCCCGATTTCCCATAATTCCTCCCTGATTTGATTCAACCACGTAATCAATCCCTAATCAACCCAGAATCACAAAATTACTCCTCCCAATCATTCCATAACTGATTAATTACAAATCAATCCCCCATTTTATGTAAAATCATGCCAAAAATATATTTTCCATTTAATTGATGATTTTACTCTAATTTTCCACGAAAATCAGAGCTAAAATTAGTCTACAAGAAATGTGTTTTTGGGCTAATTAACTCTGGAAGGTCCATATTTTATTAACTTGGGCCCTAAAATTCATTCTTAACCAAAAAGTAAATCATCTCAATATAATCGGGTTAATAATAGACAAGAAAGCCCAAATAAATGAAATAGGACAATATTTTAATGAACTGGACCTTAATATATTTTTGTCCTAAGATTAAATCATCTCATTAATCCTAAGGTTCAAGCATATGAGTCCCAATTCATAAAATATATGCATTCTACTATAGTAAATTCTAAATATGCCTTAGCTAAAGACCAAATTATCTCATTAATCTTACGGTTTGAGTATACTCAAAATCTAAATTGGAAGAATATTTGTGGGTCAAATTTGGGTGTTCACACATGGCAAGGAGTCTAGATTGCTCGTCAGGATCAGTGATATATGGAGGGTTGCGGTAATGGGTCATGAATTGATCAGCAGCAGTAGCAATATTTTCGAGTGCCTTTGCTTCTTCTTGATCAGAAATTTGCTCAGATGGATTTGGTGGAGAGGAAGTCAAAATTGGGGAGGATTTTTTTCCTCTTATTTGGAGGCTTAGGTAGAGTGTTTGGAGGTTTTATGGAGGGAGTTGATAGAGGAGGTTTTGAGTGTCAGGTGGCTCGAGTAGTGGATGTCTTTGAGGTTGCTTTAGTCGAGGAGGGAAGGATAGGTGTTTCGGTGATGGGAGTGTTGGAGGAAATTTTAGTTCTTCCCATACTGTGTAACTGACAATTTAATTTGATGCTTTGGTTATGGTAGTGATGGCGAGAATACAGGTGCGGAATGAGGGTTGGATAAGGAAGGAGTAAGTAGTGGTGTTGGGTTTCTTTTTAGGTCCAACGGTTACTAGGATATTTTATTACCACAATAACACTCAACCCATCAGACCATTAGGTAACGCTAATCTCGGCAGACAGAATGGCTCACCGTCCGAGATTCACTGTAGCTGCTTTTTCATCCTCTTGCAACTATGTCAGATCCGTGTCCACTAACTCAATTCTTCTCCCATAAATATTTGTGTACTAGTGTCAAAGATGCCAAAACTTCCAGATCCAATCTGACCTTTGACCCACGTCATGTAAACTTCTAGGCCATCCTTTTAGACTCTTCATGTCTCAGATTTTCTAGAATGATGTGTGTGTTTTGAATGCATGTTGTATGCTCAAGTAGTCAGAGAAACATACTTGGAGGCCCTTGAATTTAAAGAGCATTACACATACCAAGCTCCAATTGAATTTTTGCAAATTGTTATTCCTTCAAGGGTTTTGTAAAAATATCTGAAAGCTACCTCTCGGTTGTGACAAAATCAAGTGTTATATCTTTCTTAAGTATATGATCCCCAATAAAATGATATCTTATTTCTATGTGTTTTGTTCTTGAATGTTGGATAGGGTTCTTTGTTAGGTTTATGGCACTAGAACTATCACATAAAATAGGTACAGTTTGAAACTTTAGTCCATAGTCAAGTAGAGTTTGTTTCATCCAAGGAAGTTGTGAACAACATGATCCTGTAGCTACATACTCAGCTTCAGTTGTTGCTGTAGCAACAAAATTTTGTTTCTTACTAGACCAAGAAACTAGTGATTGCCCTAAGAATTGACATGTGCCACTAGTACTTTTCCTATCAAGTATGCATCCAGCAAAATCAGCATCAGAATATCCTATTAAATTGAAGGACTCAACCTTGGGATACCAAAGACCTAAAGAGGGTATTCCATTTAAGTACTTAAAAATTCGTTTAGTCCTCAAATGAGATTCTTTAGGACATGCCTAAAACCTAGCACACAAGCACACACTGAATATAATATCAGGTCTAGATGCAGTAAGATAGAGGAGACTTCCAATCATACCTCTATATTTCTTAAGATCCACATCTTTTCCGGATTCATCTTTATCAAGCCTTGTTGTAATGCTCATAGGAGTTGGGCTCACTTTGGCTTCTGTCAAGCCAAACCGTTTGAGTTGCTCTTTTGTATACTTGGTTTGTCCAATGAAGATGCCATCATCATATTGTTTGATTTAGAATCCAAGATAGAAATTTAGTTCTTCCATCATGCTCTTCTCAAATTCGTTGTACATTAGTTTGTCAAATTCTTGACATAAAACATCATTAGTAGCCCCAAACAATATATCATCAAAATAAATTTGTACAATAATTAAGTCATTCTTTTAATGTTTCAAAAAAATTATAGAGTCAACTTTACCTCTATCAAAATTTTATGAGAGAAGAAATGAACTTAACCTGTCATACCATGCCCTTGGAGCTTGTTTGAGTCCATACAAAGCCTTTTTAAGCTTATTGATACGAGCAAACCAACACTAAGTGGAACTCAAGAAGGTGATGAGGCCATTAGCTTTCTTCAAGGACCAGTCACAAGGGCTCGATTGAAGATGATAAAGAATCGCATGCTACATTATGCTCAAGCTTGGGTCAATCGGGAATTACAAGAAGATAAGTTGGAAAAGTTCAGAAAATAAATTTAAAGAGATTCCTAAGTTTATGAGCATTTTGAAGGATTCAAGTCAAAAGTAGCCATTTTTTACCGTTCAACCGGGAATTACTGTTCACTGCCGGAAATCACTATTCACCGCCGGCGTTTACTGTTCATTTTCAGGTTAGGAAACCACTTTGGAGCTGGAGATTCCCACTATTCGGATTGAGTGGACTTTCATTATTTGGTTTGTTGTTGTGCACTAAAGAAAACAAAAGAAAAGAAAGCTAAATCATTGTGTTTTATGCTTTGCATTTTAAATTCAATCCTTTGCTTTTTGGCTTCTATAAAAGCCAACCATGTATCAAGTTTGTAATCAGATTATGAATGAAATTTGAGTGATTTTATGGAAGCTAAATGCTCTCCTTTGGTATGCTTCTTGATTGAGGGATTCAATCAAAAACAAGAGAGGGATTCTCTTGGCTTTACTCTTTAGGATTGATTTCTCTTATCAAGTGTTATTACTTATGGTGATTAATCAACTCCTTGTATTCCTCATTATTTTTTGCCTAATCCTTTGAGTTTAGGAGGTGAAGAATAGGAATACTAAACCCTAGTTTGATTGGAGATTGGAGGTCTTGGGATCAATTAGTTGCAGAGGTGAACCTAGTGGCATTCTAGGGTTGTTGCTGCATCATTTGGTAGCGGAGCTTACAGGTTCAATCAATCATACCTTGTGTTATTCAATTCTTGTTATTTATACCTTCAGTTGTTCAATTCTTGTTGTTCATACCTTGTGTTGTTCAATTTTTGTTGTTCATACCTTGTGTTGTTCAATTCTTGTCGTCAAAAAAAAAAAAAATTGCTACAACATCGATGTTTGGCAACCCAACATCGATGTTGGCACAATAAAATTTAAATTTTTGAAGCCAACAGTCACCAAACATCGATGTTTTAAAACCCAACATCGATGTTCTTGAGCTTCTGCCAAAGAAATTTTTGAAACCAATTGTTTCAACATCGATGTTTTAAACCCCAACATCGATGTTCTTGAGCTTCTGCCAAAGAAATTCTTGAAACCAATTATTTCAACATCGATGTTTTAAAACCCCAACATCGATGTTCTTGAGCTTCTGCCAAAGAAATCTTGAAACCAATTGTTAAAACATCGATGTTCAAACCCCAACATCGATGTTCTTGAGCTACTGCCAAAGGAAAACCTGAAACCAATTGTTTAAACATCGATGTTTAAACCCCAACATCGATGTTCTTGAGTTTCTGCCCAAAATATTTTGTGAAAACATCGATGCTTTGAAACCCAACATCGATGTTATAGATGTTCTGTCAAAAAAATTTTGAAAGCGAATTGTAAGAACATTGATGTTTAAAACCCAACATCGATGTTTTGAGGCTTCAATTATTGTTTACATAGTGCTTGTACAATACAATTAGCTTTCTTTGCTCTTAGGATCTCTAGTTGGGAATAACTTCTTTCTTTCTGCTTATTTGATTGTCTTTCTTTCAGCTTTTCCAAGTTGGGTGATAATTGTTTCATATCATTCAATTGCTACAATATTCCATCACATGCATTACCTTGTCCTTGTGTGTGATCTTTCTTCTTGTTTGTTGAAGTTATGATTTGTTCTAGAAATTGTTTTCCTTTCATTCCTTCTTTAGGCTTTCATTGTTTCTGTTAATTAATTGTTGCAAGTTGATTGCTTGATTTTTGTGAATCTAATCCTAACTTGTAAAGTTGAAGTA
>JAKUCV010002315.1:20457-54038 GCA_028386065.3 Turnera subulata
TTGTTTTCTGGTTAATTGTCTTACTCTTATTTTCTAAGTGGAATGCACGAGTTGATTCCGGGAGCAGCAAAATGCCATTCGACCCAGGAGTATGGGATTGGTTACTCTGTGACTTTGAAAGGGTCAATGACAGTGCCTACACGGTGGATTCGATAGGTAAGTATGGAGTTAGTATGGCCATCATAGTCCCTAACGTAACTCCTTTTGATTTTCTAGGTTTTGATTCGAGGACGAATTTTTTTTAGGAAGGAGGGAATGATATGAGCAAACCAACACTAAGTGGAACTCAAGAAGGTGATGAGGCCATTAGCTTTCTTCAAGGACCAGTCACAAGGGCTCGGTTGAAGATGATAAAGAATCGCATGCTACATTATGCTCAAGCTTGGATCAATCGGGAATTACAAGAAGATAAGTTGGAAAAGTTCAGAAAATAAATTTAAAGAGATTCCTAAGTTTGTGAGCAGTTTGAAGGATTCAAGTCAAAAGTAGCCATTTTTACCGTTCAACCGGGAATTACTGTTCACTGCCGGAAATCACTATTCACCGCCGGAAATTACTATTCACCGCCGGCGTTTACTGTTCATTTTCAGGTTAGGAAACCACTTTGGAGCTGGAGATTCCCACTATTCAGATTGAGTGGACTTTCATTATTTTGTTTGTTGTTGTGCACTAAAGAAAACAAAAGAAAAAGAAAGCTAAATCATTGTGTTTTATGCTTTGCATTTTAAATTCAATCCTTTGCTTTTTGGCTTCTATAAAAGCCAACCATGTTTCAAGTTTGTAATCAGATTATGAATGAAATTTGAGCGATTTTAAGGAAGCTAAATGCTCTCCTTTGGTATGCTTCTTGATTGAGGGATTCAATAAAAAACAAGAGAGGGATTCTCTTGGCTTTACTCTTTAGGATTGATTTCTCCTATCAAGTGTTATTACTTGTGGTGATTAATCAACTCCTTGTATTCCTCATTATTTGTTGCCTAATCCTTTGAGTTTAGGAGGTGAAGAATAGGAATACTAAACCCTAGTTTGATTGGAGTTTGGAGGTCTTGGGATCAATTAGTTGTAGAGGTGAACCTAGTGGCATTCTAGGGCTGTTGCTGCATCACTTATAAACATGATTTGGATGTTCATAGTCTTCAAAACTGGGAGGTTGCTCAACATACACCTCTTCCATAGTAACACCATTTAGGAAGGCACTCTTCACATTCATTTGGTAGAGTTTAAAGGATTTGTAGAATGCAAAGGCAAGTAGCATTCGAATAGACTCGAGATGAGCCACGGGTGCAAATGTTTCATCAAAGTCAATTCCTTCTTCTTGGTTGTATCCTTGTGCTACAAGTCTTGGTTTTTTCCTTGTCACATTTCTTGCTTCATCCAATTTGTTCCTAAATACCCATTTAGTTCTAATTATTTGATAATTGGCGGGTCTAGGAACTAATTCCCAAACATTATTTTTCTCAAATAGATTTAGTTCATCTTGCATAGCCATCACCCAATTTTCGTCATTGATAGCATCGATGATGTTCTTGGGCTCAATTTGTGAGAGAAAGGCTTGATAGGAATTGAGATTATGCAAGGAAACTCTTGTAGTTACTCCCTTAGATGGATCTCCAATGATGTCACTTGTTGAAAGCCCTTTTGGCACCTTCAATGCCCAAGTGTCAGGAACAGCAGATGGTGTAGTTTGCGAGTTGGTTACATTTAGGATTGCATTGTTGATTTGCAATTCATCCTCCTTTTCCATCTCAGCAGGATGTTCAGGATCATCAACAATGATGTCTCTTGGCTGTTGATTCTGACTTATGCTAAGTAAATTGAACTTCAGGATCATCAACAAGCAAATTCATAAAGTGCATGGTCCTTTTGTGAGAGAAAGATAACCCATGTGAAATGAGAGTAGTCATCAATAATAACAAAAGTGTAGTACTTACCTCCTAGACTTACCACTTTAATAGGTCCAAAGAGGTAAAGATGTAGTAGCTCAAGTGGTTTAGTAGTGGATATGCACTTTTTAGGCTTGAAGGAGCTTTTGAATTGCTTTCCAATTTGGCATGCATGACATACCTTCTCTTTTTCAAACTTCAGTATAGGTAGCCCTCTCACAAGTTCCTTCTTATGAAGATTTGCAATATGCTCATGATGTGCAGGCCCCAATCTTCTATGCCAAAGCTCAGGTGTCTCTGTTCTAACATTAAGACACTTGGTTTCCGGATTAGTAACATCAACCATATTAATGGTTGTCTTTTTCCAGCAAACAAAATTTCATTTCCACCATCACTAGTTACTGAGCATTTGTTAGATTCAAAGATGACTTTGCGTCTACGGTCACATAGCTGACTTATGCTAAGTAAATTGAACTTTAGATTTTCTACTAACAACACATGTTCAATGGTTGGATCCTTACCAACATTACCTATTCCCAGCATATTCCCTTTCTATTTGTCACTGAAGGTGACAGAACCCTTTCCTCTCGAGTTCAAGGATGAGAACTTGGACATATCACCCGTTATATGTCTTGAGCATCCACTATCGAGTACTCACTCATCCCATTTAACCTCTTTCTCTTCTTGTGCCATAAGACAAAGATTTGCTAATTCTTCTTCATCTGATTCATCTTCTGAATCAAGATTGTCCCATGCAGTCATTGCTTTCTTCCTCTTATTCTTGAAGTTGTTGAACTTGGGTTTCCGTATGTAGGGACACTCGGCCTTGATGTGCCCGGGTTGATTGCACCCATAACACAAGAGTTGCTCTTTCTTTGACTCATCAATTTTCACACCTTTAAAGTTTCTTCCCTTGAGCTGTTTCTTTTTCAAAAACTTGACAAATTTCCTTGTGATTAGGGCAACATCTTGATCACTTTCTAAATCACTCTCATGTGTTGACTTGAGTGCAATATTCTTCTTTTTTCTTAGCCTTTTCTTCAAATTTCGACCTATGAACTATGAAGTTCCCCATTAGTTCATTATAGGTGAGGGTGTTCATGTCTTTGGCTTCTTCAATAGCGGTGACCTTCGGTTCCCATTTAGTAGGAAGAGATCGAAGGATTTTTGTTACCTTTTCTTTTGTTGTAATGATCTTGCCAAGACATGCCAAGTTATTGCACAAGATGGTGAACCATGTATCAAAGTCCTGGATTGTTTCATCTGGCTGCATCTCGAATTCCCTCATCAACCTATTCATCTTGGATTCTTTGACTTGGTTAGTTCCTTCATGTGCAACACAAAGGAGGTTACAAATTTTATATGCTGTTTCACATGATCTCACCCATTCAAATTCGGCCTGATTGATGCCATAAAGGAGTGCATTCTTGGCTTGAGCATCTAGTCTTGTTTTCTTGATTTCACCTTTACTCCAGAATTGCATGGCTTTGGCTGGACGTGAGTATGGTGAATTTACTACTTTCCACATCTCTAGATCCTTTCCCTCAAGAAAAGTCTTCATGCGGAACTTCCAATAATCAAAGTTAAGACCATTGAAGAAAGGTGCATTGTTGATGTTGTTCCCCTCAAATGTCATGATCTTGTCTCCTGGAGGTTAATCCATAGACGGAGATTCCTTGCTCCGCTATCAATTGTTGGCCCAAAGTGGCTAAGAGAAAAAGGAGGGAGGGGGGGGGGGGGGGGGGGACTCCGCTATCAATTGTTGGCCCAAAGTGGCTAAGAGAAAAAGGAGGGAGGGGGGGGGGGGGGGGGGTTAAGTGAATTACCTTTTCTGATTAAAACCCAATTTGGTGTCTCTAATGCCAAAGTGTTTATGTGTTTCAATGATTAACACATAAGGAGAAAGGGTTAGAGATAATTGGCACACGATTTATAGTGGTTCGCCACACAGGACTACCTCCACTACTCAAGGATTCCTCCTTGAGATTTCTAGCTCTTACTATGATGGCCTATCACGGGTTCAACCAAAAACCCTTAGTACAAGTTTTTCATTAGGCTAAACTCAAACCCTAAACACTCACCATAAAGCTCACCCAAGCTTTGCTTTTACACAATCGCTCAGAATAATACACAGAAGCTATCACTAAGTACAAGTACTTTGCTTTTTCCAAAAGATTGATTTACTAAGTATGCGGACAAGAAAAAGCTTCACTCTCTCTTTTTGCTTCACTTGAGAACTGCAGGCTTTTGTTGGCTTTTGCTCTAACTTAGAATCTCAGTATGGCAGTTCTGAGTCACTCCTTGAATCAACATTCCTTTTTATAGATGCAAGATGGATGATGTTTATTCAAATTTTGAGTCGTTGCATGTCCCTTTCCATCCGGCTGGTTTGTCTTCCAAGACGCCAGAGTGTCAACGTTCATATTGCCTATTGTCCTTTTCACGTTCTGTCACGAGAGACACCATTCAACAACTTTTCTTCATTGTTGTCATTATTTAGCATTGTCCTAGGTTGGACCTAGAATTTTGAATCCAGTTGACATTTGATTTGTTTAAGGTAGCTTTATCACTGATTCAGACTCCAGAATGGTAGGATACTAGGTTGTTTGACCAATGCCCATTGGGATTAAACAAAGCTAAGAAACATGGATGTTTTTTGATGAAATCGACATCACATGTCTACTAACACCAACTCCAATCCCACTTACTTCTTCTTCCAAGGATTTGATCACGGATATTCATGTGAGCTGTAAATTATGGTTAGACACAAAAGATGCTACACATAGATTTGTCATAATCAAAACCTAGTTAGCTCATTTAACATACAATATAATGGAACAATCATTAGTATAATTAATTATACTTAAAGACATATTATCATAGTTATCAGACCCGGCCCGGGTACAGACCCAGAAAAGGCCGTGGGTCATGGTTCAGCGGTCGAACCGGGTTCGAACCGGAGGTTCAATGCAATTGACCCGGAATAATAATTATTAATAATTAATTATTTAAACCTAAATATATTAATATTACCTATATTTTAATAATAAAAATAAAAAAAATCTATTAAATAATACAACTTTTTATGCAAAAAATAAATTTATATGTTTTGTGATTTTGAACCGACCCGACCCGGGTAAATGGTTCGACCGGGTCGCTACAAAACCGGCCGGGTCAACGGGTTTTTCACTATTCACTTGCAGGCCCGGGTCAACACCTCTAAAAACCCAGAATAGGCTGTGGGTCACGGTTCAACCGGTCGAACCGGCCGGTCCGGGCCGGGTTTGATAACTATGCATATTATAACAACATGATTAATGTGTCATATTAGTACAAGCATTATGGCAACATAGCACAATTAATTACCTTTAACCATATTATTAATCATCATCAGATTCAAAAATTTTCATTATTTTATGTTGTTGGTATTACTGTGTTCAATTAATTTCATTTTTCCTCATCCATGCTATGTCAAATCAAATCGGATCTAGAGTGTGGTCCGTGATTGTAAGAAGCTGCCACTGCAATCCTTTCTGCCCGGCTAATTAACGTTATGCCTGCTGCATTACATTGTTATGAAAGATCACAATTAAAAAAATATATATATATATATTATTTAGATTGTTGTGCTTCCATGTAATGAACCGCTTTCGGAAGCATATCCAAGGATGCAACCTAGATTACTTTTCTAACTCCGAAGAAGGAATATGATCTTAAAATATTGTCAACGGAATCTATGTCTCTGCTCAATAATATAATAATATATACAAACATAAATAACATCCATACATGATACGGATACTGGTAATCCCCTTAATTAAATAAAATCTACCGTATCTGATCCATGTAATCTTGCAGATGAACCGCATGCAGTATAAGGTGTAATATCCCCGGATCCATTGGATCTTTCCATACAAGTACTCTAGAAGCTATTCACGTCAATATTTTGCCCAAAATTTGAAGGAAGTACAGAACAAATATTTGTGTCTCCATTTAATAGTTAGATTAAAAGTATATATATATGGGATCGGATGATAAAACCAACAGTGGGTAGCTGCCGAATGAATCCATTGATCCCAATCCTTTTCTTGCCCCACTTCCTATATATCATCGATTGTGAATTTGATTGATGAAAACTACGTGCAACACGGTTTAGAAATTTCGTGACCAGACTTTTCAAACATATACCCTTAATTATTCCCATCGAGTTAAATTTGGTTGCCAAAAAAAGTCATCGGCACAAGAGAAAGTGGCAAATGGCCTCTTTGACTCTTTCCATGTTATGTCCTCCTCCCCCACCAAATGTTCAATATAAAATCCGCTACCCAACACCCACCCAAGTCACTCATAATTCTTCTCTCCCTCTCCCTGTAGGCAATGGCACACTCATGCTCATTACTACCCTTGCCCTTCATTCTTGTCCTCGCTCTAATTCCCTTTTCTTGTATACCATCAGCACAAAGTGCCACAGATGATGGGTCATCAGTTCATGAGTCGCTCCTCCAGTGCCTACAGAACAACACAACCCCACAAGAACAAATCTCAAAACTTCTCTACCCGCAGACCAGCGCATCCTACGCGTCGGTTTTAAGAGCCTACATCCGAAACGCACGCTTCAATACATCCTCAACTCCCAAGCCAGCAGTCATTATAACCCCGACAAAGGCATCCCATGTCCAGGCCACCGTGATCTGCGCCAAGAAGGTCGGTTACCAACTCAAGACCCGCAGCGGAGGGCACGACTATGACGGGCTTTCTTACATCTCCGACCAACCCTTCCTCATTCTCGACATGTTCAATCTGAAATCCGTCCAGGTGGACATCAAAGATGAGTCTGCTTGGGTGGAGGCGGGCGCCACTCTCGGTGAAGTTTACTACAACATATGGCAGAGGAGTAAAGTGCATGGGTTCCCCGCTGGAGTGTGCCCCACTGTTGGTGTCGGTGGTCACCTGAGTGGTGGGGGCTATGGCAACATGTTGAGGAAGTACGGGTTGTCCGTGGACAATGTTGTGGATGCCCAGATTGTCGATGTTAATGGGAAACTTCTTGACAGGAAATCCATGGGGGAGGATCTTTTCTGGGCCATCCGCGGCGGTGGGGGCGGCAGTTTTGCTGTCATAATATCGTATAAGATCAAGCTTGTTCCTGTTCCGGAGACGGTTACCGTCTTCAGGGTGGAGAGGTTTGTAGAAGAGGACGGTACGGATGTAGCATATAAGTGGCAGTTGGTTGCCCCCAAAACAAGCAATGATCTCTTCATGAGGATGCTTTTGCAGCCTGTCACATCCAAGGCGACCAAGAAGAAGACTGTTAGGGTTTCCGTCCTGGCATTGTACCTGGGGAACGCTGACAGTCTTGTGGCTTTGCTGGGGAAGGAATTCCCTGAAATGGGACTGAAGAAGGAGAATTGTATGGAGATGAGTTGGATTCAGTCTGTGTTGTGGTGGGCTAATTTTGATAATGGGACAAGCCCTGATGCTCTGCTCGACAGAAACCCCGACTCGGCTGATTTCTTGAAAAGGAAATCGGATTATGTGCAGAATCCGATATCCAAAGATGGGTTGCAGTGGATTTGGCAAAAGTTGATTGAAGTAGGAAAACCTGGGTTAGTTTTCAATGCTTATGGTGGAAGAATGGACGAAATCCCTGCATCCGACACACCCTTCCCACATCGTGCCGGGAATTTGTATAAGATGCAATATTCGGTGAGTTGGGATGAGCCGGGAGCAGAGGCGGAGAAGAATTACTTGAATCAGATTAGGAGGCTGTACAGTTACATGACTCCATTTGTGTCCAAGAACCCAAGGAGTGCGTTTCTGAACTACAGGGATGTTGACATCGGTGTCATGGAGCCCGGAAAGGATAGCTACGAACAGGGTCGTGTCTATGGCTCCAAGTACTTCAATGCCAATTTTGATCGGCTGGTCAAAGTGAAGACTGCAGTTGATCCTGAGAATTTCTTCAGGAATGAGCAGAGCATCCCTACTCTCCCAAGTAAGGCATAGAAGATATATAAATATATCCTCATAACAATTAAACCGAATAGACAGGTGATTGATTTGTTATACGAATAATCGGTTATAGGTTATTATAAATTCTAGTATACTCGACTGCTTTTTAGTGGAGTTGGTAGAATACTGTTTAATCATTGGCTTCTCTATCTCTCGACTGATCGAACTCTAATTTGTTGGTCATGTTTTTTTAAAAAAAAATTATTACTGTTCTTTCTTCTTCTACTTCTTTATTCAATAAGATGTCACTACTTTTCTTTTTAATATATGAAATGGATGTTACAATGGGCTTCGACTTCCTTTGCGGGAAAGAGAGGTTGAAACAGTCAACAAGAAAGAGGAGACAAGGTAAGGAGGACTCTTATTAAAACTTATACATCTGGAATAATGGAAAGTGAGCACTGGGCACTATCTTTGGGGAAATACCTACCTTGACTTGCTTTAGAAAATAGTTGTATGCAACCACAGAATTAGCAAGTTGTGTAAAATTACGGTCCGCCCAGCAATGCTCAAATTCCAAATCGAAACCATTTACTTTTCTACTGAATTTAGAAATGAGAGGTGAAGCTACCAAACCCATCACTGAAATGTATAAGTAACACGGAATTTTGAAAGGTCTCAAAACTCTATCTGGCTATTGATCTTTTAATTAGAACCTTGTGTTTGTTTTTTCTTCCATCCAAATCCAATGATGAGCGTCTTACATGATTCTTGACCTGCCGACACGCCCAAAGTTTACTATCCTCTGAAAGTCGGTACATGTTGATAGGTGTCGCTGCAAATATCATCCTAGCACGAACGGTTTTGTTTCGTTTGCTCGGATAAAAACAAAAGGATGGCATCCACATGGGTGGTCTTGATCATATTCGAGTAGCTTGTTGGCTCTTCTGCATCTTTAATGTGCTTCACACATATAAAATGTTGTATGGTTCACAAGAATACTAGTGGGAAAGAATTTCAGAATGCGCTTGCAACAGTATTGTTCCCCTTGATATTTTCCCATCCACAAAACGCGTATTGGTAAATATCTTCTTCAAAGAATAGAGGTGCGGAGGTTGTTATGTGTCTTTATGGGAAAGTATTACTACATGATCAGAAGATGGATCAAATCAAACCCATGGCCCAGAAGCCGACAGCTTTAATCATATCTTCTTCCCAAGTCTCAGCTACTAATCACTGCATTTGCTGTGCTCTATGTCCTTCACAAATATTACAGCTTTGATCTTTGTAGGGGTTGTAATTCGCATGCAATGGAGTGCTATAACCTATCGGTTTGTCTAAATGATAATCTCGCTGGAATATGCAAACAAATTATTGATCAAACTGGAAACAACCCATTCCTCTGCCAGAATCAATTCACTTCAGTCATTTGATTCACAGCTTTTCTGCATCTATATATTATATCTATCACTATCAGTCGAAATCACAAGTTCCCTTTGCCCAGAAAGGGATAATATTGCTTGATGAGAAGAAGCAGAGTCAAAGTTTCGCTTGCCTGTTATTTCTTTTGATGTAGAGCTGTCTGGTTTCCTTACATTTTGTTCGGGTTTGTGCAGATGGTAAAGCGGGTATGACAAGTCACACAAGATGCTCGAGGTACACAAGAGCCATTGTGAAGACAGTAGGAGCAATGCTGATACTTCTTGCCTGTATTTGAAGTTTGAACACTCGATCCAAACATAACAGCCGGTCAAGATCCTGCGACAGATGCTCATGTGCTCTCGGATCAACAGCCCGTCCCTCACCCTTTTCCACCGACAAATCCAGTTTACGAGCCACTGCAACCTCATGAGGAGGGTGTGCCTCCCGCGGGAGATGGAAAGGCTTACGAGGCGAAGCTCTAAGCCACTCACCAAAGCTAGTTCGCTCTTTTTCTTTTTTTTTTTTTGGGATACTAGTCGAAGTAAAAGGATGTACATCAATTACAAAGATAATAATACTGCAGGGCGAGGAAAAGCTAGCTGGCCATGCAGGTAAGATCGTAACCTCACTATAAGAGCAACATCAGATAATAAAGACCAACAGAAGACAACCCACAGTTGTCTAGTCCCAGCTTAGGTGAACTGCAGGCAGATGGTGCGGGAACTCGTCCATGTCTTGAAGAATTCCGCAGAGGATAGAATGACGCTGGCGCTAAAGGGGAATTGTGGGTGAAGAACCTTGAACCAAAGGAAAGCCCTGATGCGAATGAGATCGAACAGGGGTTCCTCCTGAATGGGTCTCTGGTTGAAGATCAAAGCATTGCGTGCCAACCACAATGACCAAACCATGGACAGCCCCAATAACTTCCATATCAACTGATTATGCCTAGCCCAGAGAGGGAGGGCCACTGGACAAACCATCTATCCAGAGAGGCCGGAGCAATCCACGAGGTACCCCACCATTAACAAATCACCCGCCAAAGGGAGGTAGCCAGGCGACAATGAAGGAAGAAATGGGGGATGTCCTCCATGGCTCGCCCACAAAGCGGCCAAAGCACTCCAGCTAAGGTTACAATGCCACGAAGGAAGAGTTCACCCCGGACAGCCAATCCCTTGTTCAAAGCTTGCCAAATAAACGCCTCTACCTTAGGGGGAGCGTTGGACAACCATGCTAAGGGGCGGCGTGGAACAAAAACCTTCCCCTCACAAAGGAAAAGGTATCCCGAGTGGGTAGAATAAACACAGAGGTATCCCCCGACCAAAGCCAGCTATCCTTGCGCTCCATTAAGAGCACCATCTCATCCATCGCAGCCTGAATGGCCAGGCAGTCAACCCTCTCCCAAGCATACAGTCGACGCCTCCACCAGTTGTGGTCTCCGTCAACCAAAGAGCCAGAAGCAATGACAGTAGCCAGAGACGCTTCCGGAACCGAGCATAGTAAGTATAATCGATGAATTGATCCTTGAGTTTCCCAAATGGTGACCACGGGTCCTCCCAAAAACTGACACGATGGCCGTTTCCAATCTTCAAGGCCAAGCCATCACCCAAAAGAGCATCTCGGCCCCCAGTTTCAAGACAACTACGGAGGATATTAGACCAAATGGGCGACACTCGGGATAAACAGAAAGAAGGGGTGAGAGAGGGGCCAGGGAGCACACACTTGGCCGTGTTGGGGTAAATCACACCAATTCAACACAACAACAAAATCAACCGGAATTAAATGCGCAGCGGAATAACCCGGTCAATTAATTTCCCCTCTTTGTGCCACCAAAATGAGATATCAACAACCAAGCCAATAAATGCTAGCAACAAAACCAATACAACCACAACACTGAATATACGTGGAAAACCCCCAAGGCGGGGTAAAAAACCACGGGACCGAAGTCCGTCAATCTTCCACTATATCAAATAATAATGGGTTCACAACAAACATTCCTCTCTAGATAAAACTAGAGGCTAACACACTAGCAGCAACATCAAGAACAACATATCTTGGCTCCAACAACAAACTCATCATTATACTAGTGGATTACAAGCAATAAATTAGAGGAGAAGTGGGTAAGTCTCACCAAATGGGTATAACACCAATATCCGAAAATATGAAGCTTCTCAACGATCAGCTCCGTTCACTTAGTAGAGCTTGAAGAGGAGAACAACATACTGAAATTTCATCAAGATCGGGCTCCGTTAGCTACACGATCAAGGCTTGCAAGATGAAGACATCTTCCCCATTTTCTTCCCCTTCCTCTCGTCACTCCTCTCTGTTTCTTTTCTAAATTTTGTTGCCTGCCCTAAAAAATGCTACTATCTCTCTCTCTTTTATTTTTTTTTCTATTTTTGCTGCAGCACTCACACACACTGCCACTCAACGGCATCTTCTTTTTTTCTTTTCTTTTGTGTCAAGTGGTGGGCCCCATATGGGTTTGGACCCATCCACCCAACAATCTCCCCCTCCAAACTCACATGGAGGGATCTTCCAAGCCCGCTTGCTTCCGGCAAAAAACAAGCTTCTCCTTTGGTAGTGGCTTTGTCATCATATCGGAGCCATTATCCTCAGTATGGATTTTCTCAACACATAATTGCTTCATCTCAATAGCTTCCCGTATCCATTGATACCGCACCTCAATGTGCTTGGACCTTGAATGAAAGGTAGGATTCTTACTGAGATGGATGGCACTTTGACTATCACAATGCACAACGAACTTGTCTTGACTAAGACCAAGTTCCTCAAGAAGTTTCTTTATCCACACAACTTCTTTTCCACCCTCTGATAGGGCAATGTACTCTGCCTCTGTAGTGGACAATGCTACACACTTCTGCAACTTTGATTGCCATGACACGGCTCCCCCTGTAAAGGTCATCATGAACCCAGAAGTAGACTTCCTAGAATCAACATCTCCTGCCATATCCGCATCCGTATACCCTTCAAGTATCGGACTCCCATGGCCAAAGGATAAACACAAACTAGAAGTACCCCTGAGATACCGCAATATCCACTTCACGGCTGACCAATGCTCTTTACCCGGATTTGACATGAACCGGCTGACAACACCAACGGTATAGGCAATATCCGGCCTAGTGCACACCATGGCATACATCAAGCTACCCACGGCTGAAGCATAAGGCACTTTCTTCATCTCTTCCTTCTCTTGGTCACTTGTAGGACTTTGCTTGGAACTAAGCCTAAAGTGAGCCGCAAGTGGAGAATACACCGGTTTTGCCTTGCTCATGTTGAACCTATCAAGAATCTTCTCAATGTATCTTTCTTGAGACAACCATAATTTCTTCTTGTTCCGATCTCTAGAGATTTTCATGCCAAGTATTTGCTTTGTCGGTCCCAAATTCTTCATTGCAAATGAACTACTCAAAGCTTTCTTCAAACTTCGGATTTTCTTTGCATCATGGCCAACAATCAACATATCATCCACATATAGCAAGAGGATAATAAAATTATCATCAGAGTACCTCTTGATATAGACGCAATGATCGGAGGTAGTCCTGTTGAACTCATGATCTATCATGAAGGAGTCAAACTTCTTGTACCATTGCCTCGGAGCTTGCTTAAGACCATATAAGCTCTTCCTCAGCTTGCACACAAGGTTCTCTTTTCCCTTGACTTCAAACCCTTCCGGTTGCTTCATGTAGATTTCTTCCTCTAGCTCACCATGGAGAAAAGTTGTCTTCACATCAAGTTGTTCAATCTCTAAATCCAAATGGGCAGCCAAACCCAAGACAACCCGGATAGAAGACATCTTCACAGCAGGAGAAAAGATTTCATCAAAATCAATCCCCTTCTTTTGACCAAATCCTTTCACAACCAATCTCACCTTGTACCTTGGCTGTGAAGTACTTTCTTCCGTCTTTAGCCTAAAGACCCATTTGTTATTAAGTGCTCTCCTCCCCTTTGTTCTCAAGCAAGGAATTCATCTCATCTTGCATGGCTTCCAACCATTTTCTTCTATCATCAAGTGAAATGGCCTCTTCATAGCTCTCCGGCTCTCCTTCATTTGTAACTGTCACCCACTCATTGGATGGATACCTTGTAGATGATTGAGGCTCTCTTGATGATCTTCTCAACTGTGGCTGTGGTGGTGGCTCTACATCAACATGCTCCGGTGCATCATTATCAACTGTAGGAACATCATTGGGCTCATGACCGATTACATCACCATCATCATTCTGCACATCTCCCCCGTGATCAGCATGGACAAATGGAACTGTACTCGGGCCACCTAGTACCTCACTAAAAGAAGAGGAAGAAGTACTAGGCTTTTCCATCTCATCAAAATCTTCTAGTGTCTGGTCTTCAAAGAACACCACATCTCTGCTCCTTATGATCTTCTTGTTCTTCAAATCCCACAATCTATACCCGAACTTATTATGTCCATATCCAAGGGAGATACACCGCTTGGTCTTGTTATCAAGCTTGGACCTCTCATCCCTAGGCACATGAACAAATGCCTTGAAACCAAACACCTTCAAGTGCTTGTAGGACACATTCTTTCCACTCCACACTCTATCTGGAACATCACCATCAAGTTCCGTGGAAGGAGATAAATTGATCAAATCAACCGCAGTCCTCATTGCCTCACCCCAAAATGACTTAGGCAATTTTGCATGAGAGAGCATGCTAACAACTCTGTTGCAAATGGTTCTGTTCATTCTTTCTGCTATACCATTGTGCTGCGGTGTTTTGGGAGGTGTCTTCACTAGCTTGATGCCATAAGAGTTGCAATACTCTTCAAACGGCCCCCGATACTCGCCACCATTATATGCTTTAATGGCCTTCAACTTCATCCCAGTTTCTCGCTCAACACTGGCATGGAACTTCTTGAAGACATCAAGCACCTGATCTTTGGTCTTCAACACAAAAGCCCACACTTTTCTAGAATGGTCATCAATAAAGGTTACAAAGTACAAAGCACCTCTATTGGAACAAACATCAGTGTGAACTAAATCAAGAGCATTACTTTTTCTAGATGGAGGAAAAGTATGGAAAGACACTCTATGTTGCTTGCCAACTAAACAATGAGTGCAAGATTTAGACAAGGTACCTGACAAGCTTGGCAAGAACTCCTTCTTTGCAAGCAAATGTAGGCCTTTCTCACTCAAGTGCCCAAGTCTCTTATGCCACAACTCCATAGAGACTTCATGCTCAACGGCATTAACTTCATCATAGCAAGGCTTTGCTTGAGTTCGGTAGAGAGTATTCTCCTTTTTCCCTTTTGCTAAGACAATTGCACCCTTTCCTCTAGTAAGCTTCCAAACCCCATTACCAAAACTACTGTGATATCCCTCATCATCAAGAATGCCGGTGGAGATCAAATTCAATCGAAGATCCGAAACATGTCTTACATCCTTGAGTAGCAACTTGCACCCAAGATTGGTTTCTAGATAAATATCACCGACTCCAACAATCCGAGCATCGGACTTGTTACCCATCTTCAATGAGCCAAAGTCACCACTCTTGTAGGTACTAAAGAACTCTCTACAAGGTGTGATGTGTCGGGAAGCACCACTGTCTAAAACCCATGTATATTCTTGCTGTGTAACATTAATGCTCTCCTCCTCATATAAAAGGAATGAATCATCCTCGGAATCAATTGCCACTGCACTTGATTCTTCTTTGGCAACCATCTTTCCTTCTCTCTTTTCTTGATCTCTCTTGAAACTCCTATACTCTTTTTTGACATGTCCCGGCTTGTCACAGTAGTAGCATCTAATCTCACTTCTGAATTTGGAATTTCCTCTAAGCTTCCATTCTTTCTCCTTGTCACGAGACTTGGAATATTTCCTCCCTCGCGGTTTTCTGCTCTTGCTCCTCCATCTGTTCTCTGTAACAAGGACCTCTGAATCAGTGGACTTGACCCCCAGTTCTTTCCTCCTGGCGGCTTCATCCAACACACTATCCTTCACTGCATCTAAAGTGAGCTTCACAGCACGAGCAGAATTGCTAAGAGATACTGTCAAGGTCTCCCAACTGTCTGGCAAAGAACTCAACAAAATCAATGCTTGCACTTCATCATCTAGATTTATCCCCAATGTTGTCAAGTGGTTCAAGATTCCTTGGAAGTTGTTTAAGTGCTCTGACATGTCTTGCCCATCTGAATACTTCAGGTTCACAAGCCTTTTAATAAAAAAAGCTTTGTTCTGCGCACTCCGCTTCTCAAACAAATCTTCCAGCTTCTTCCACAACTCATAAGCATCTGTGATCTGACTAACATGATGAACCACACTAACATCAATCCACTTTCGGATATTAGCAACTGTCTTCCTATTCAAAGAATTCCACTCCTTGTCAATTGTACTTGCAGCTTTTTGGCCTTCACACTCAATAGGCCCAAACAAATCATTGCAGTACAAATGATCCTCCATATACATCTTCACACAGAGTAATTCGATGAAGTGAGTTTTATCAAGCTAGCTTTATCCTCCATTTTGATATGCACAAGAAATCACAAACAATGAACCTTGGCTCCGCTACCAGTTTGTTGGGAAAATACTCCAATTATACACACTGGCACTATCAATTTCCCCTCTTTGTGTAATCAAAATGAGATATCAACAACCAAGCCAATAAATGCTAGCAACAAAACCAATACAACAACAACACCGAATATACGTGGAAAACCCCCAAGGCGGGGTAAAAAACCACGGGACCGAAGTCCGTCAATCTTCCACTATATCAAATAATAATGGGTTCACAACAAACATTCCTCTCTAGATAAAACTAGAGGCTAACACACTAGCAACAACATCAAGAACAACATATCTTGGCTCCAACAACAAACTCATCACTATACTAGTGGATTACAAGCAATAAATTAGAGGAGAAGTGGGTAAGTCTCACCAAATGGGTATAACACCAATTCCCGGAAATATGAAGCTTCTCAACGATCAGCTCCTTTCACTTTGTAGAGCTTGAAGAGGAGAACAACATACTGAAATTTCATCAAGATCGGGCTCTGTTAGCTACACGATCAAGGCTTGCAAGATGAAGACATCTTCCCCATTTTCTTCCCCTTCCTCTCGTCACTCCTCTCTGTTTCTTTTCTAAATTTTGCTGCCTGCCCTAAAAAATGCTACTATCTCTCTCTCTTTTATTTTTTTTTCTATTTTTGCTGCAGCACTCACACACACTGCCACTCAACGACATCTTCTTTTTTTTATTTATTTTGTGTCAAGTGGTGGGCCCCATATGGGTTTGAATCCATCCACCCAACAGGCCGACACTAGCCTATGCCACAACCAATTGTCATGTACATGAAATCTCCAGAACCACTTAAAAAGCATGCTGGTGTTCTTAGCAACAAGATCAGGCACACCTAAACCCCCTTTAGATTTAGGTAGGGTAACCGTGGACCATGCCACCAGAC
This sequence comes from Turnera subulata, assembly GCA_028386065.3. Classification (NCBI taxonomy): domain Eukaryota; kingdom Viridiplantae; phylum Streptophyta; class Magnoliopsida; order Malpighiales; family Passifloraceae; genus Turnera; species Turnera subulata. Next base: position 37,150 of record JAKUCV010002315.1, read on the forward strand.
AGAGCCGGGTTCTTCCAGGTACTCCACCCCAAAGGAAAGTCCTTTGTAGGTGCACCAAGGTGCGAACAACCTTTGAAGGTATTTTGAACATGGATAGGAAGTACAAGGGTATTGAAGCCAACACAGCCTTTAGCATTACAATACGTCCAGCCAAAGAAAGAAATCGTCCCTTCCAAGACTGTAGGCAAAAATTAGGGAGCCCTTCATAACGGTACGTGACTTCCAACTTCTCTTCCTTTCCACATGCCTAAGCACGCGAGCCCGAAAGAATTTACCCCAGCCCTGTACCCCTCTCTCATAAAAAACCAGAAAACGTCCTGCTTTAGAATCAATTCCGGTCACGTTAGACTCCGTCCTCTGATTCCATGGGATATTGTGCATCTGAATCCACATGGGAACTTCATTGAGCTCGACCTGATTAAGGACTTCATCTCCTGTAATCTCCTTCAGTACCACCACCCGCTTCTAAAAAAACCATGGGTCTCTGCATCAGGTATCTCCCGTCTGTCCCTCTTACTAAAGAAGTGGAAGAGGAAAAGATTACGCCCAAGCTGCTCAGCTTCTATACCCTTAAGTGGGTTCCAAATCTTCCCCATGAGATTGGAGAAGGCTTGGGGGTTGACATGTTTAGTACCTAGAACTCGAGCCAGGAGACTCATTCTAGGAGTAGGTTGCTGCGCCGGAGACTCATCAACCAGTTCAAGAACCTCCTCTTCCTCATCACTTAAAACCTCCACTGGCGGTAACTTCTCCCCAGCCTCTCGAATATCCCCTTCCCTCGGTTCCGAAGCCATGAATGCAACAGTTTCTAGGATCAATAACCGTACGGAGATAGGGTGTGACTACCACAAATACGCCGTCAAAGTATGGAGGGCCTGTTCGGCAGATACCTGCAATACCGATAGCAACACAAGAGGAAGAGGATGTCAGTAAGGGGTGTAGAGCAAAACGACCAAAGAGGAACAAGGCGATAGGGGGTAGTGTGCGATTGGTGGAACCCTAGAACCTATAATGGACCAGCAAAACTCGTAAAAAGAAAACTAAACGAAAAACAACGGGAAGAAACAAACAAACGAAGACCAAATCACGCAAAAAGACGTGAAAAAACCATAAAATCTGTGGAAGAAAGCTCATAATCATGAGAAGAAAACCCAGATAAACCCTATCCGTCACGCCAACACGCTAAGGAAACCCTAGAATGAGGAGAGAGAACAGAGAGAAAACTGGGACAACGTCAGCAATCGCTGTGAAAGCCCGTACCCCAATTAAATAAAAATAAAATAATTAAATGAAAAAGAGTTACCAAAATACTCTTGAAACCCGGGGTACAAAATCTGATGCTTCGGCATACAAACATTTTCCATGAAAATGTATTAACAACGAGATGTCATAAAAATAAACGAGATCAACCGGCTTAACAAATAATAAGCCATCACGGCATCACGCCGTCATAATATCACAAATCAACTCCGGCCAACTGCCGATATAAAGATAAAATATCTATGACATCTCGAGTCATTACGCATGCAGCGGAAGATGAAAATAATAATAATACTCAAGATAGAAAATATCATGCATATGGCCCTATGGATCCCACCAAGAGATAATGCACAACTACCTGCTGAAGTGATTGCGTCTGATCCCTGAGTCGAAGGTACAAGTGAATCTGCACGCTAACTAAAGTCTGAAAAACAACGGTGGCGATTATGTGAGTCGCCTACTCAGTGAACATTAAAAGTCTAAATATACATGAAAGTGAAGTCATGCTCGTAGGGTGAGTAGCTCATGAGCACAAGTACAGCATACAAGCAAATCAGAATCACACACCATCACATAAATGTTTTATTGTATTATAGCTCGTATTGTTTGAGCTCAATGTGTTATCTGGTTGTTATCATTATTATTATTTTTATATCATTATGGGCCCTCTACTGTGAGTCAAGTCTCGGTAGCGCATCTGATCAGATCAGGGTGTGAAACCCAAAAGTCGAACCTCAGAAGGGGTAGATTCTGAGGCCAAAAACCACTGAAAAATCTCAAGTGGCCGCTAGCTACCTGAGGGTGCACTCAGACACACCTAACCGGTGCAAGTCTTCCAGGGGTGCACCTACATCCATTCTAGTATTATCAATATTAATAGTATCTGTATTTCGCTTATTTATGGCATAAATTCCGCTTATATGAATGCTCCTTTGAAGCAAACATTAACATCTTCCATTTATTAAAATTCATCTTATCCTTCAGCATTGTGCATGTCTTGCGGTGGATCCATAATGACGCCTATATGAATGCAAACAAGTCGAAAAAATGTTTTTTTTTTTTTTGAAATTATAAATCTGAAACAGGCTTATGCACAGGGAAAAATCATTTTGAAAACCCAAAGATCTGAAGCCCGCTCCGCTACCAACTGTGAAAGCCCATACCCCAATTAAATAAAAATAAAATAATTAAATGAAAAAGAGTTACCAAAATACTCTTGAAACCCGGGGTACAAAATCTGATGCTTCGGCATACAAACATTTTCCATGAAAATGTATTAACAACGAGATGTCATAAAAATAAACGAGATCAACCGGCTTAACAAATAATAAGCCATCACGGCATCACGCCGTCATAATATCACAAATCAACTCCGGCCAACTGCCGATATAAAGATAAAATATCTATGACATCTCGAGTCATTACGCATGCAGCGGAAGATGAAAATAATAATAATACTCAAGATAGAAAATATCATGCATATGGCCCTATGGATCCCACCAAGAGATAATGCACAACTACCTGCTGAAGTGACTGCGTCTGATCCCTGAGTCGAAGGTACAAGTGAGTCTGCACGCTAACTAAAGTCTGAAAAACAACGGTGGCGATTATGTGAGTCACCTACTCAGTGAACATTAAAAGTCTAAATATACATGAAAGTGAAGTCATGCTCGTAGGGTGAGTAGCTCACGAGCACAAGTACAGCATACAAGCAAATCAGAATCACACACCATCACATAAATGTTTTATTGTATTATAGCTCGTATTGTTTGAGCTCAATGTGTTATCTGGTTGTTATCATTATTATTATTTTTATATCATTATGGGCCCTCTACTGTGAGTCAAGTCTCGGTAGCGCATCTGATCAGATCAGGGTGTGAAACCCAAAAGTTGAACCTCAGAAGGGGTAGATTCTGAGGCCAAAAACCACTGAAAAATCTCAAGTGGCCGCTAGCTACCTGAGGGTGCACTCAGACACACCTAACCGGTGCAAGTCTTCCAGGGGTGCACCTACATCCCCTGGGCATGCTAAACAGCATAATGTGACCCGAGGTACCCAACCCTCCTCGGGGCTACCAACCGTCACCATAGTAGAATTTAGTATTTTATTCTTAATTACACTTTATATTTTTGTTGAAGTACATTATGCCTCTCAGGGAAGTGTGAATGGTATGAGTCCCTGTCCAATCCGGGCCTGCGGCCCTTAACCATACGTTATTACTGTTGAGATACATTATGTCTTTCAGGGATGTGTGCACTGTAAGTGTCCCTGTTTCATCTGGGCCTGCAGCCCATAACCATACATCATCACCAAAGCATTTTACATATTATATTTCTTAGCAGTGTTTCATATAGAATTTAGGCATGTGAATCAATCAAGCATACAATTCCAATCATCGCATGTAGCAACCAAGGCAAGTAAACAAACAAACCACACCAACATGCATTCACAAAACATATATAAAAGACTTGTAATGTCACCTCAAAATGCGGTTTATGACTTCTCCCCGATCCGAGTCCACAGTTCTCGAGGTATCTCCCGTGCCTGAATACCGGCACATAATATAGTCACTAAACAAATTTTAGGAATAAAAACGTATATGTATGCTAAGGTATGCTCCAATCGTGTAACTCCCGACCCTAACTATCCGATTATAAGATTTTCGGGTCTAAGTCCAAAAGAATATTTTATCACTCTCCGCTCTCGGTACCGCAATTCTCTTAATAGAAATAAATGTATATTACGGTAAATAATTCAAAATTCAAGTACACGACAAAACCGAGACAAATCATAGATAATTACCGACTAACACTCGTAAAAACGAGAATTATCGTCCGCCGGCAGAACCCGAGTCTTCGCCGGAAAAGTCCCCGAGCCCTCGCCGGAACAGTGTGTGCTCGCCGGATTCCGGTCAGCCCTCGCCGGAACAGTGCCCCGACATGTTGGAGAAACACCACAGCGACTCGGAAATCAGCCCCACAAACTGTCCATACGAACAGAACCATGCACCACATTCAATCCATCAACTAGTAATCCAAAATACATCCAAAAGCACAAGGACGAATTATCAATAACAAATCCTTACCGGAAAGGAAACGGAAAGCCGCTGCCCTGTGTTAAACACCCAACAAATCTTGAATTCCCGCCGCCTAGAGGCTGCAACCGGAAACCCACACCAAGCAAACACAAATGAACCCCCAGCAACACCATCTGCAACCTCGTCAATACCAACACAGCCGGAGAAAATCGAGTTCAACCCTCGCTGGTCGAAACTATCCCCACATCGCCTCATCCGCCGCGACCAGAACCGTCACCAACAACCAACCCACGCGGTGGCGACTCGTGCACAGCCTCCGTCCAGGACCTCCACGGCTCATGACTCGCAAGCGACGGTGAAGGCAGCGATGACACCTCCGTCGAGGCCTCGCGGCCACGCCCGATTCGTCTTGTGCAGAGCCCACCGGACCCCTTCTCGTTTTCTTCTGCAACGGCGGCTGCGATTCAGGTGGGCAGGACATGGAGGTGAACAGAACAAAGAGAGAAAAGGAAGGCGACGACGGCCACATCTCGACGACGGCCACATCTCGACGGCGGCGACGATTTGTAAATAAAAAAAATGAGAGGAGAGTGGAGAGAAAGGGAGGAAGAGAAGGAGAAGAGAGGAAGAGAAATCGTGAGGATTGCAGGCCTAATGGAGAGGAGAAGAAAAAGGAGAGGAGATAGTGGGAGACAAGAACGTTGGGGCGGCGGCGGCTGGGTGGAATGGCAACGGGAAGAAAAAAAAAGTGAAGGGGAGAAGAAGAGAAAAAGAAAAAGAAGGGGAAAGGGGGCGCCTGGCTTGACCTAGCCGGCCAAACGACAGGTCGTTTGGTCTGGCTTGGTCAACGTCAGGTTGACCCCTCTATAATTTTTTTTTTTTAAAACCAAAACGACGTAGTTTCGAACGAAACTACGCTAACCCTCTCGTTTCGCCCCGAAACACATTCCGATATCAACGAAACCCGAAGCATGAGAAATCTCAACTGGAATTTGACATTCTCATGGCAAAATAATTTATTTCCTCAACTAAAATTCGAAAATTCCTCAAGGGTAAAATCGGAATAAATTTCCGAAAATTCCGAAAATCAACTTATGAAAAATTCGGGGCGTTACAGTTTGCAGATGAGTTGGTGAAGGTGCTCTCCTTGAGGGGGATAAAAAGCATCACGTCCCGAGTTCGAATCCCTAGTGCTGCAGCATGGTAAAGGATTAAACCCAAGAGATGTGGGCTGAGGGATGTGATGTAACAATACCTGAATATGGTGGGTCCCTCGGGGAGAGGGCCTTCACAATCGCATTTGGAAATAAAATAAATCCTTGCCTTTTTAGGTTCGATGAAATGGTCGCGTTTTCAAAATCATGTTATTTCTCACCAAAATAAATCCTTGCCTTTTTAGGTTCGATGAAATGGTCGCGTTTTCAAAATCATGTTATTTCTCACCCTTCTTTCTATCATTCAGCCTTTTTTTTATTATTATTATTACAATATCATTCCTTTTTGTACTTTTTATCTTTCATTTGATTTCTTTTTCATTTTTTTTTCACGACACCTCAATTTCAACATAATTAAGGAGATTCATATATCTGACCATCTTACCGCTCTAGAAACAGGTTTAAGTACGTTTTTCTCTTCACAAATTTAAGGTCAAAAATAAAAAGGACTCCTTGAAATAAGAAATAAGGAATAAAGGTACATACCCCAAACTTTTACTTCGCAATAAAATCTCCGTCTAATTAAATAAAGCTTTCTCTAATTAAAATAAGTGGAGGGATTGATTTAGGTGCCAATAGTTTAGGAGTTTTTTAAACTAAACCACAAATTATATATCTAAAATTTTAAATCAAAAATTGCAATTCTAAATTTCTAAACCTTCAATCATAAAATCTTATAAGTTTAAAATCAAAAGGTTAAATTTTAAATTAGTTCTAGAATTCAATCAAATTAGGAATCGTCATTTTTCAAATGGATACACACAACAGATTAATTTTAAACGATTCGTTTCTTTTTTTTTTTTTATCTGAAGGATGCCAGACAATTTTATTTTATTATTACTCAGACAGGAATATTCCTGGGATAGAAACCCAATTACATGAGCAACAAAAAGAAAAAGTAGACAACCCATCTGGTGGGTGGGCAAAATGTGAAACCCAAGCGGGAATCTAAATGCCAAATTGGCCAAGCAATCAGCACAAGTGTTAGCTTTCCGGGAAATATGATTGAGTTTCACCTGCCAGCTGCGTTGCAACTGGACAGCACAAAATAAGCCCGCATGCCTCCGATTATGCAGTTCCAGTTGTTGTAGATTAACGAGAACTTGAGTTGCATCCTCTTCAACCTCCACGAGCCTAAAGCTCATATCCCAAGTCTTGGTTAGGCCAACAAAAAGTCCCCATAACTCAGCTTGCAACGGGGGACAAACTCCAATATTAAAGCAAAATCCGGCAAGCCAGTCACCATGGGAATTCTGCAAAAGCCCCCTTCTAAAGCAACGTGATTCTGTCCTTTCATTCCCCCATCGGTATTGAGCTTCGCCCTTTCATGACTCAGCTTGCAACGGGGGACAAACTCCAATATTAAAGCAAAATCCGGCAAGCCAATCACCATGGGAATTCCGCAAAAGCCCCCTTCTAAAGCAACGTGATTCTGTCCTTTCATTGCCCCGTCGGTATTGAGCTTCGCCCTTCCACTATCCGGTGGAGACAATGAATTTGAACCGTGGCCAATGGCATTTCAGAGATCAAGGTAGATTCAGTTTGGGACGCAACAGCAAATTCAGCAGCCAAAGAAAGTAAATAATCCATTGGATTGAAGGGAGGCTCCGTATTAGATTAAAAAACATAGGCATTTCGCCAGGTCCACAACTTCCACTAGGTAACTCCAAACAATACACTCGAGGGCGTGGCTCCACCTACTGGAGACTGTTGTAAGAATACGCTAGAATCCATTCAGCAGCGGTGGAGTGAGAGAAGAAATTATCTAGAAGGAAGAGAGTATACCCAACCCATATATCTCGCGCCCATGTGCAGTCCCTGGCCATATGCATGGATGTTTTGGTTGTAGCCCCACATAATGGACAAACAGGATCCGCAGATAGATGGCAAAGAACACTTCTTCCGCTTCTAAGAAGAGCATCTTGAGCCAACAGCCACAGAAACACCTGAATTCGTTCCGGTCCATTCCAACACCAGATAGCGAGCATAGCATTATTTTGTTTTGATCGAAGCTTAAATCCCGGACGTCCCGAATAATGTTGGCTGGTAAATATACAGATTGCATGGTGGAAGTGGGCAAGACCGCTAAGACGATTTGGCCAAAGTGACTCTACTGGTCATAGACAGATATTTCCCCTGCCAAGAAGAAAGGTGGGAGCGAACTTTATGGAGTATACATTCATAAGAACTGTGGCCCCAATGGCAACCCCAGATATTTTCCAAAGTTATTAGTCTCTTGGAAGCCCAGTTCGGTAGAGATAATTTCAGCAACATTCCAGTTCACATTTGGAGAGAAAAAGATTTGGGAATTGGTGGCACTGACCTTCAGTACGGATGCGTCACAAAAATGATCTAAGCAGCCCTTAAAAACTGGAATGGGTCTAAATCAATCTCTGCAAATATCGTCAACATAGAACAAGTGTGACAATTGGGGTCCTTTCTGACATAAAGGTAGCGGCTTCCACAAGCCAAGTTGCACATGCTGATAGATGAAACGATTTATTTCTTTAGATATTGATGAAGGTGGAAATTACTCTCCACGTGTCACCCAATATAAGTATAGAAAGACTTCCAACATAACCAAACTAAGTCAGGTGTGAGGATCTGTGCCAAATCAAACCATTTGGCTTCCTCACCTTATCTTATACCTTCTTTTTAACCAACATCCAACAAGCAATGGAGTCGCTACCCTGATTTTATTTCAAGGAAAAAATCAAGGAAAAAATCTTTAAGCATCATCCTCTTTCATCAGCAACAACTTAAGGGACTGATCATAGTGAATCAGAGACTGTTGGATTCGGGGGTTCATCACGAGTAGGAAGGTGTTAGGCACTTACCATGTTGATGCAAGTGATGGAGCCATAACATTGCCTCAAGGTCCAATCACAAGGAACACTTCAAAAAGGCTAAGGAATCAACTTCTACATCACATTTAAGCCTTGATCAACACGGAACTTGAAGAACACGCAATAATCAAGGTTGAGAAGGAGCTGAAGCCGAAACTTATATGCTTGCTTGCCATTGAGGAGTAATCGGCTCAAGAGAGTATGCGGAGTCCAGTCGACAACACCCCAGCCCTTGTGGGCCCATGTCGACATATCCTTTTAATTTTTATTAGTTGGATTTTTATTGTATGGGTTTTAATTAGTGTCCAACACTTGTCGGCTCAATTAAATCCTAGTCTATTTGGGTTGTCAGTCGACACCTAAAAATATTGTCTATTTTTAGGTCGGCACCTAAAAATTCTAGAAAAGTAAAACTATTGTCTATTTTTAAGTCAGCACCTAAAAATTCTGGAAAAGTCAAAATACTGTCTATTTTTAGGTCGACACCTAAAAATTCTGGAAAAGTCAAAAACCTATTTTGACTTGGTCTTGGGTTAGTTTAGACGAAATTAGGGTTAGGGATTAGTATAAATAGGACCTTTTCTTTTGTTATTTGACACAGACTATTTTGAGAATAAAATTGCCTTTGAGGTTTTTCTTTGATTGTGGATTTAATCAAGTTATCGAGAGTGGATTCTCTTGGTTTTATATTAGGGTTTGAATTTACTTATCAAGTTGCTTTGCTTGTGGCATTTATTCAATTCCTTGTGATTCTAATCCCTTTGTTGCCTATTCCTTAATTGAGTCTAGGAGGTGAAGAATAGAATTGCAAAAACCTTTGTTGTGTATCTACTTCTTTGTTGTCTAATCCGTGCGGAGATTAGGAGGTGAAGGAGACTTACACGGCGAGTTTGATTGAGATTGACGATCGGGACAATCAGATAGTTACGGAGGTGGAACTACTGGATTCTAGGGCTGTTGCCGTATCATCTTTTAGTAGCGGAGCTGAGGTTTCAATTAATCATATCCTTTGTATTTGTGTTTTAATTTAATCGTGGCCTTTTAATTCCTGTTCTTTGTTTAGTTTTGTCGATTTATATAAAAAAAAATTTGTCGAGTTACTGTTCATCGAGTACTATTTACAATTATTGTTCACCGACTACTCTTCACCGACTACTGTTCATCGGTGTTACTATTCACAAAAAAAAAAGGAGAAAGAGTTGAAAGTCGACTTGGTTGTTGTGTTGGAATTGAAATTGTGGCCTTTGGATTGCAAGATTATCAAGTGTTTCTTGCAGGGAATTTTATTGATTGAATGTTGATTGTGAATTGATTGATTGAAAACGAGGTGAAGTTGGATTATATCCTTGTTCTTGTGTGTGATTTCTCTTGCTTTGTGGAGTCGAAATTGCCTCTAGAATTGGTAGCCTATCGTTCTTTCTTTAGGTTTCTTTGATTCCTTTGAATTAATTGCTGCTGGATGGTTGCTTGATTTTGTTTATTTGAACCTAACATATAAAATTGAAGCAGAATCAAGAGTGGTAAGAGGCTGAGAGTTCATTAACTGCCAACAAACACGAGAGACACACGTGAGGAGTTTTATTACTAACAAATTTCTTGTTAGTTTCTATTACAATGTCTACAGAATATGATTCAGACCGGCCTGTCGTGATGACTCACCTCAGGGATCTCTTCAACAACCTCTCCGCCCAAATCAAGGAGGTTTCCAACTCGTTGGCCGAGACTAATGCTAGGTTGGAAAGGCAAGCACAGGCTACGGAAGCTCGCCTAACTCGTCAAGAAAGAACCATGCAAACATTAACCGAAAGCATTGGCAACAACAATGGACAAGAGAGGGTGCGAGTTCAAGATGCTAGGGTGGAGGAAGAAGTCGATCAAGAAGGAGGAAGAGGCGGTGGCGCATACCGACCTAGGTTCCAAGAACGGCCAGCCTACAATAGGGCCGAGGGACAAGACCGATTTGATCGCGACTTCGGAAATATTAAGATGAATGTTCCGACTTTTCATGGTACCAATGACCCGGATGCATATCTCGATTGGGTGCAAGATATGGAAGCTTTATTTGACTGCCATCAATATAATGACGAGAAGAAGATCAAGCTTGCTGTAGTGGTATTCAAGGATTATGCCAAATCCTGGTGGCATAAACTAGTTTCCAATCGAAGGAGATATGGGGAAGATGAGATTGAGACGTGGGCTGAGATGAAGAGAATCATGAAGAAGAGATTTGTGCCTGCTTCACATCAAAGGGAGCTGATGAATCGATTTTATTCGCTCAAGTAAGGCACCAAGAGTGTTGATGAATATTGGAAGGCGCTTGAGGTGGCGACAAATCAAGCTAGACGTGAAGAGGATGAGGAGTCTCTTATGTCGAGATTTTATTATGGTTTGAATGCTGACATTGCACAGGTTCTTGATTTGCAGCACTATGCGGAAATTGAAGAGATGGTGGCATTGGCTTCAAAGATCGAGAAGCAACTTAAGAAGAAGACATATGCGAAGCCTTCAAGCTATAGCCCTTGGAATGCAAGTTCTAAGTATTCCAAGGATGTGGGGAGTTCAAGCAAAGTTCCTTTGGACACACCCAAGATGCTTCTATGGAAGGTCAAAGAGGAGCCAAAGACACCTAATGCGCCGCAAAAGGTGGAGAGAGCAAGGAACATCAGGTGCTTCAAGTGTCAAGGGTTGGGACATATCGCATCACAATGTCTTAACAAGAGAATAATGCTTACTACGGAGTATGGGGAGCTCTACTCCGACGACGAAAGGGAAGTACCCGACTTCAACCCTGATGTCGACCCTGCACTAGCTGACATGCTCGGCTTGGAAGATGTACCCAAAGTGAATCCGGAAGAGCAAGTTCTTCAATGCTTGATTTTGACGAAGAGGCTGCTCAATATTCAGCCAAAGGAAGATGGCACCGAGCAACGGAAAACATCTTTCACACTAGGTGTTTGGTGAAAGACAAGCCTTGTAGCATGATCATCGATGGAGGAAGTTGCACCAATGTTGTTAGCACTATGCTAGTGGAGAAGTTGGGGCTGAAGACGCAAAAGCATCCAAGACCATACAAGCTTCAATGGTTGAATGATAGTGGTGAGGTAAAGGTAACCAGGCAAGTACTTATTACATTCACCATTGGCACATATACTGATCAAGTTTTGTGTGATATTGTACCTATGCAAGCATGTCATATTTTGTTGGGAAGACCTTGGCAATATGATAGGAAAGTGATTCATGACGGACAAAGAAATAGGTATACATTCACCATGGGTAAGAGGCCGATAACACTTGGGCCATTGCCACCCGAGGAAGTTTATAAGGATCAGGTGCATATGCAAAAAGTTGTGGATGCTTGGAAGAAGGAGAAGGATGCCGAATTGGCTAAGACTAGTGAGGTTGAGAGGATGACTGAGAGTCATGCAGAAGGAGAGCCAAATTCGAGTGAAAAGAAGACATTGCTGTCGACAACAAAAGGAGAGGATAAAAACAAGAGTGAAGTCGACACCCATGAGAGAAAACAAGAGGGGAAAAAGAGACAGAATTTCTATGCAAATACGAGAGACTTGAGGGAAGCTTGTGTGAACAAACGAGAGTTGTTGGTACTCTTATATAAGGGTGCTTATTTATCTAACACTGACCTTAATCCCAATTTGTCTAGTTCTGTTGTTTCTGTCTTGTAGGAATTTGGAGATGTGCTCCCTGAAGAGTTGCCGAAAGAGTTACCTCCAATTAGAGGGATTGAGCATCAAATCGATTTCATCCCTGGTGCTCAAATTTCAAATCAGCCAGCCTATATGGCTAATCCGAAGGAGACTAAAGAGTTGCAAAGGCAAGTTGAAGAGTTGCTGAAAAAGGGACACATCCGAGAGAGCTTAAGTCCTTGTGCCGTGCCGGTTATTCTAGTGCCAAAGAAGGATGGATCATGGCGTATGTGTGTTGATTGTCGTGCCGTCAACAAAATCACGGTAAAATATCGCCATCCTATTCCTAGATTGGAAGATATGCTAGATGAATTGCATGGTGCTTGTGTGTTTTCAAAGATTGATCTTATGAGTGGTTACCATCAAATTAGGATGAAAATTGGAGATGAATGGAAAACCGCTTTCAAAACAAAATATGGTTTATATGAGTGGTTGGTTATGCCTTTTGGTTTGACTAATACACCTAGTACTTTCATGCGATTAATGAACCATGTTTTGAGATCATTCATTGGAAAGTTTGTGGTTGTTTACTTTGATGATATATTGATCTATAGTAAGAGTATTGAGGAGCATGTTGGACATCTTAGCCAGGTATTGCAAGTATTGCATGAGGCGCAATTATATGCTAAGGTCTCTAAATGTAATTTTTGTATGGATCATGTTATCTTTCTTGGTTATGTTGTGAGTGCTGAAGGCATAGAAGTTGACCAAGACAAAGTGAAGGCAATCAAGGAGTGGCTGACTCCTACGATGGTAAGTGAGGTGAGGTCTTTTCATGGACTTGCTAGTTTTTATAGGAGGTTTGTGAAAAATTTCAGCTCAATTGCCGCCCCTTTAAATAAGATTGTTAAAAAGGAAGTTGGTTTTAGGTGGGGGCACAAAGAGAAATCGGCATTTGAGGAATTGAAAGAAAAACTTTGTTCTGCTCCTATATTGAGGTTACCTTGTAAGAACAATAGCCCTTCGCTAGAGGGGGGGTGAATAGCGATAATCGAATAAAAACGAAATAAGCAGGAATTGAATGCGGAATTAAAAGAATGAAGGACACAAGAGATTTATCCTGGTTCACACACACTCTACTAGTGTGGCTAATCCAGCCCTTCAAGTCTCACTTGAAGATTTCACTATCTATGTTAAGCTTACGGGTGCTTAACAAACCGTTACAACCTGAGAGTTCAAGTCACATGAACCTCAATATACTTGCTTGAAGATACCTCACTTCAAGACTTTCTAGGATTTCTAATCACAAGAATCCTACTCTCTTGCTTAAGGATACCACACCTTAAGGCTTCTCTCAAGGGAACAATCCTCCCTTGTGGTGTATGAATAACACTTACAATCTCTCAAGCAAAACTCTCTAATAGAGTGGATATGAGTACAAAGGAAAGCTCTATTGAACAACTCAGAATTCTCACAAGTTATAGCTCAAAAATTTGTTGAATGATTTTCAAAGAATGCTTGAATGTATATGTGAGTTGATCAATCTGAAAATGAGGTTTAAGGCCTCTATTTATAGTCTAAAAGATGCATATGATCATTGGGAACAATTTCTGAAACCTTTATGAAAGTTTAGCATGTTTGTCTGAAAAAGGTTTCTGCCCATAACGGCACAACATCGATGTTTTGATCAAGAACATCGATGTTTAGCCGTTGCATTTAAATAATTGAGCCAACGGCTAGTAAAACATCGATGTTGCATTTTAGAACATCGATGTTTTCATACACAACATCGATGTTCTTCATCGCAACATCGATGTTTTTTGGCTTCGCAAAAATATGATGAAAAAGGGTCTTTGCCAGAACATCGATGTTGGAAAATGAAACATCGATGTTTTGTGAAACATCGATGTTTAGTTGGCCAACATCGATGTTTTTTGGCTTCGGCAAAATTTTATTTCAAAGACAGGTTTTCATGAACATCGATGTTGGATTGTAAACATCGATGTTTTGACCAACGGTCACAAGAACATCGATGTTTTATAATCCAACATCGATGTTTTCTTGCTACTGCCAAAAAGATTTTAAAATCGACTTGATGCAACATCGATGTTGTTCTAAGAACATCGATGTTTTGAACTCAAAAACCAGTTTTATGACTTACATGATTTATGAAATGCATGAGGAAAATGATTTTTGGTTTGAGCATTAACTTGGAGTACTTGAGTTACCATTTACAAGGATTTCCTATAGATGAACTCTCTATATATCTTCATCCTTGTTGCTTCAAATCTTGTACTCCTTTGTCTTAGACTTGTGCTTCATTGATTGATGTCTTTTTGCTTTTCTTCAAGGAATGAATTCATGAATGGAGCTTTGGTTAGTTTGTCATTATCAAAACCCTGAAATGAAACATGGAAGCATTAGTCCTAACAATTTCCCCCTTTTTGATAATGACAAACTCATGTTAGTATATGCCAAGTTTTATGAGTTCTTTAAGGAGATTAATTCCCCCTATATTTTTCAACTTTTCAATTCATGATTCCCCCTGAATTGGTGCATATACTTACTTGATTATTTTCCCCCTTTTGTCATTAGCAAAAAGAAACAAGAATAAGAAGCATTTGATTCAATTTAAAAGATAAGACATGGAAGACATAAATTTAAACAAAGCAAAAAAAAAATCCTAAAAGGATGGGCTAAGGTCATCATCATCATCATCATTATTATCCTCATGGTCTTCATCTTCTTCATCATCTTCTTCTTGCTCAATGTCCATGGGAGCATAGTCCTCATCCTCCTCATCATCATTATCATCCTCATTACCACCAAAATCGTAACCTTGGTAGTATGGTGGAGGATTGTAGTTGATGTGATCAAAATAGGCACGCAGGTCACGTCCTTGCCTTTGTACTTCGATGTCGATTCTTTCAATTGACCTTCCTAAGCTGCGTAGAGTGGCCGCAATTGAGTCGAGGGTAGCGCCAGGAGGTCCAGGAGCAGGTGCAGGAAGAGCAAGGAAAGAGCCTGCTTGAGATGCTTCGGCTTGTTGCTCTGCGGGTTGGTGAGGCGGTTGAGCTCCCTCAGCAGCTTGTCCGGTTCTGAATGTGGCATCGGATATTGCCCAAGACTTGGCTGCCGTGGTGAGGGTGTCTTCCAACGGATTAAGACCTGCGCTAAGCAGAATATCGGTGACCAGAAACGCATAGGGCAGTGGATGGTCGGTGTTGGCCTGTTCCGCCATGTGCATGAAAATGAGTCGTCCCCAATTAATGGGTGCACCGTGTAGAATGGCGTGAAGAATCTTCTCGTCTTCAATGGTCATGGTGGTGTGACTCCCTGCTCGTGGTTTGATCACACGGGTGACAAGATAGAACAGCACACGATATTCCGGATTAATCGAATGAATGGTGGGACGGCCGGAACGATTCCTCTTTACTTCTGTGATGCCAAGCTCTGCAAGAAGAGGAATCTCATACTGAGTAAGAAAATGATCTCCCCCATAGCCGGATATATCGTGCCCTTGGACGGGCAATTTTGCGAATGCCCCGAATTGCTCCAAGGTGAGTTGGATGACCTTTCCATTGATTTGAGCAGATAGAACCTCTCCTTCCCGAGTTAACGTCGAGTAGAATGCCCAGATGGAGTCGGCATTGAACTCATGTCTGCTTCTGGTGACAAACTCCCAAAGGTGGGATTGTTGAAGAAGTCTGGGTAGGTTTGTGTATTGCTTTTCTTGTGGATATTCAGCAGGTAGATATCTAGGAGGTGCAATGTTTCTTTTGGCAAAGAGGGTGTTGTATCGATGTAGCTGTGAACGGGAAGTGAACCAGATATGAGTTCCTTCCACAGGGTATTGGTTCCCTGAGCTAGATGAGCTCCTTCTCTTGGTGGGATGCTCTTGAAGAGGATCTTTGCCTTTAGAGCTTCTTCTACTAGCCATGGTGTTTAGGAAAGGGAGAAGAATTCAAGCAAAAGAGGAGAGAAGGTTGTATGGAGATTATGCAAAGGATGAAGAGAATCAGATTGTAGGTGAAAAGGAGAAGAAAAAGTTTGAGTTTTTATAGAGGAGCCAAAAAGCTAGCCGTTGTGAGCAGTAACGGCTAGTTTTTAACAACAAAACATCGATGTTTTCTCCCAAAACATCGATGTTGAGGCTCCCCAACGGCTATTTTTTTTAAAACTGTAACGTTCCAACATCGATGTTTTACACAGAACATCGATGTTTTTGGGACCAACGGCTATATTTTTAAACGGTAACTTCTCAACATCGATGTTTTAACTGAAACATCGATGTTTTTTGCTCTCGGCTAAACGACCCATTTTTGCAAACATCGATGTTTGTACGAAAACATCGATGTTGTTTGTATACTGCCAATCTGATGGTTAAGCACTATGGTTAAACATCGATGTTGGTGTTAAAAACATCGATGTTTTTAGCACTCGACATTTTTGAAAATCAACGCATACGTGCAAACATCGATGTTGGGTGTTTTGAACATCGATGTTATGAGGAAGAATTTGAAAGACTTACCTGAACATCGATGTTTCGATACTAAACATCGATGTTTTTGTCATTCTGCCACTTGTGTGATGCATCTAACATCGATGTTGGTCAGCGGAACATCGATGTTTTCGCTATTTGCTTAGTAAGGTCCTTGCTTGTTCAACTGTGCTTGTCGTCCGAATCAAGCTGTCCCTACAAAACAGATTTAGTAGAGCCTCGGGTGCTCAAATTAGCAACGGATAATACACGAGTTATGGAGATGAAAAAGTTGTGACAATTTCAAGAGATGGTAAGTATCCCTCTGCCACTAAGAGAAATTTTCTTCTTGTCGTCAGTGCACCGGGCTCGAGAAATTGTCTTGTCGGTTGGACTTTGATAGTCTC
>JAKUCV010002316.1:4208-18084 GCA_028386065.3 Turnera subulata
ATGGATCCAGTCGAGGGACGCCAGCTTGCCACAGAACATTCACATAAGAGGTAATTGATGCCATAAAAATGCAGAAACATAAATATTATTAATATTACTAATATTATTATTACATTCATATTATTATAAAAATTATTCATCTTCTTGGTACAACATTGACCCTGAAGCTATTGGGGTCATTGTTAATGTTGACCCTGACGCTATCGTTCTACGAAAACCACATACCGCCCGTGTTGTTCTGGCTAGGAAGCTCGAACCGGTTTGCTGGAGGGAACCGGAGTGGGATGACACCGTGATCTTCTTCAGGCTGCCATTGGGTCTCCGTGAGCAGAACCATATTGGGCTTGTACTGGTTCTTCAGATCCCTCAAGGTACGCGAAAACTCCTTGGAACGCCTAGCGATTCCTCTGCAGTTCCACACCAGTAGTCGGGCCTTCGGCCAAGTTGGTGGTAACCGAGTTACTCTGGGCATGCTCTGGGCAGTCATCGAGAGCTGGTAGTAGGTGCCTTGGTCCAGGAAATGGCAAGTGGGCTCTAGGTTGAATTCCTGAAGTCTTTCAGAAATGAAAAACATGACGGAATTGGCTGAGCCGTAGAAGGAGGTCCTCAGGGTGCTTTGGTCCTCTAGGAAGAACGTCTCTTCCATGGGAGTGACGAAGAACCTCGACGAGTAGAGCTCGTCGACGAAGACCAGACAAGGCATCCTGCTGAGCTCGTTCGGTAGTTCCTCTGGATGTTCGTTGATCAGGCTGTATGCCAGCCGGTTCCTTCTGCCTAGGGAGGCACCTTCGACGAAGAAGACGGAAGATGGAGCAGGCATCGTGTTTTGGACGGGTTGGTGTTTTGTTTTTCTGAGTATTGTGGTTTCTTTTGACTTAGCGTCTTGTTTGCTTTAAGATGCTTTGAGGTTTTTGCTTTCCGTTGTTTTGCCTTTTATAGAAAAATGTTTGCCTGTTTTTCAAAGTATAGACCCCACCTGTTCCCAAAAAAAAAAGAAGAATAGAAGAAAAAAAAAAGAAAGGAAGAAGAAGGAAATTGAAAAGAAAAGAAGAAGAAAAAAAGTAAAAGAAAAGAAAAGGAGAGAGAAAAAAAAAAGGAGAGAGAAAAAAAAAGAAATAGAAAAAAAACAGTAAGAAAAAAGAAGAAAAAGGAAAAAAAAGGGGTAGAGAAGAAATAAGAGAAGGCAAGAAAAAAGAAAAAGAAAAAGGAAAAGGAATTAAAAAAAATATTTTTCGGGGATAGGAAAAGTAGATTCTTTTCACAAAACTCGAACTGTTTTCATTCTTCAAGGTGTTGCTTTTTGAAAATTTTGCCGTTGCCTCATTTATTGCTTCATCACTTTATACGTTTTTCGGGCTACAAACGCAAGTGTTTTTCAGCTCGTTTTCATCATACCTTTTTCCATCACCTTTGGTTACCTTGCTTTATTCTTTTTATGACTTTTTCCTGCATCTTTTATCACATGCATCCGTGACCGTTGTGCCTAGATTGATGGGACCGTACCTCGGGTAGAGTGCATGTGCGACAAGGATACACCTGTTTGGACATCGTGGAGGGATACGATGTCTGGAAGACATTTTTGGCTTGTGGACAGGTGGATAACGTTTCTATCAAGGGACACAGGACGTTCTCGTGATCATCGCCTTGCGAGTTAACGGATGTCTTATTTCACAAGGGAGACCGACGTTACCGTTAGCTGTGCATGTTACGTTCTCAGGATCGAGGATGTTTACGACCGATATGAGCGCTGATCATGAAAATATGTTTTTTTTTTTAACTTCTTTATGTTTTAATTTTGTTAAACGAGTTTTGTTTTTAGCTTCTTTATGTTTGATTTTACATCCTTATTGTTGATTTTTGTTCTGCTTTGAGAAGTTTTGTTTTTCTGTTTAACATGAGATTTCGTAACATAAGAGTTTTGATTTAAGAAGAAAGCTTGTTTTATTTATTTCATAATAGTTTTACAACAGAGAAGAAGTACTCTATGGAGTTACATGCTTCTCTAGGTCTTTTACAAGTTTTTGGATGTTTTTCATGTGAGGAAAGAGTTCCGCACACGCCAGTTCTTTCTGCATCACCGTCGAGCAGACCTTCTTCAGTGAGACATTCAGCTGCGATAGTGTCTGCAGTGGAGTGTTGCTTTCAGCCGTTGCTTTGCCCTTCCGATCATCAGCTTTCTTGTTGGCACACTTCTTTCGCTGTCTTGGGGAGATCACCATATCTTCCTTCAGACTGATGGTGTTTGTCATGAACCGTTTCTTGGGAGGTTCTTCATCGGAGCTTGTCGAGAAAGCAGTACCACCGATATAGCTGTTATCCTCGGAGTCTGAGGTGGTTCTTGTTCTTAGTGGAGAGTCCATGGCTGAGAGTGAGTTCTTAGTTATGCGGTTTGGTATTTATAAGCGGATGAGATGACGCTTAAGGATATAAACGGTATCTCGCGTTGAGTTTGAACAACTGGTAGAGTATACCAGAAGCTTATCGTTGTAGGACCCACGGACAAGACAAGGAATTTCGGGGACAAAATTCTTTTTAAGGTGGGTAGACTGTAACAGCCCGGGTAAAAATTTGGTATTTTTACCAGACTGGAAAAGTCGTTATACAGTAATTTACCGAATGAATTAATCTTGGGTAATTAATTCAAGGTAAATCGGGCATCGTTTTTCGAAACTGAGGTTTTTCCCGTGCTCGGGATTTTTCCGTGGATTTTTCGGGTCCCGGAATCCTCAGAAAACCACATCGGAAAATAACTAAGGGGGTATGCAGTTATTTTTTGCTCCAGTTTGGACACGCCTGCATTATTGCCACAATAATGCAGGCAGCACCTTTTCTTTTTCTTCCTGTGTCACCCGTGATTTTCTGCATTGCCTAACTCGTGTTTTTTTTTCTTCCCTGCTTCCAGTGCACCACACCATCACTTTCTTCTTCTTTGCAAACCTGCCTAGTACCATCTTCGTTCCATTTTCCTCTCCCCTACAAACAAACAAAAGACCTGATGCTACCTTCCCCTTCCTGCAACCAAACTTGCTCTCCCGTTTTGCAAAAACAAAACCAAAAGCAAAAAAAAAAGAAACACACACACACACCCAACCACCACACATCACCGTTTCACCAACCCCATCTCCACCTTCATTTCTTTTCTTCTTTCTTCTCCTTCCCCGAGCCACCACCCGACACTGTCACCACCTATGATCACCCCCACCACCTGCCGCCTCTCCTCCTCGTGCTCGCGCCGCCCTCCGTCGCCAAGCCAGCCATGCCGCAGCTTGGATGAGACGACCGACGTGCCGAGCCGACGAATCTGCCACCACCTCGTACCACTAGCGATGCCGGCCACACCGCTCTCCCCTCCACGACCAGCAGGTGATGCGAAGTCGCCGCGCCGCCCCCGTCCTTCCTCTTCCTCGCGATGACGCCGTCTGTGTTGCCTCGCCACCCGACGATCACCGCGAATAGCTGCCGGCCTTCCCTCGCCGCCGCCAGCACGACTTCTCGTTTGCCTCGCCTCGTCTCGCCGTGCTGCCCTTGACCAAGCCGTCGCTGTCCTCGCGCACGCCGCCTCTACAACCGCAAGGTGAGAAGCGGGTTGGACGACCCGGGTAGCTGTGATGATGACCTGGTTTCTTCTGGGTTGGAGTCTGATGGGCTTGGGCTAACGGGCCTAGTTTTGGGTATGGATACACCTGGACTATTAAGAGGTTAAGCACTGGGCTGGGCTTGCACTATTTGGCCCAGTCCGGAAATTTTTTAAAAAATAATAATAATAAATAATAAATATAATCTGATAAAAATATATATTAAATATATTAGGGAATATATATTTTCTGGAAAGTATATATATACAGTGTATGGTTTATATTTTTTGAAAAATTATTAATACTTAGTAGGTAGTTTGATATATATACACTATGGATATATTTCAAAAATATATGAATAATTAATTGCTCTAGAAAATTATATTATGGTAAATAATATTTATGGAAATTTTATATTTTAATTCTTCTATAAAATTGGTTAAATATTTTCTGGAAAGTAATATAATTATATAGTATAATTATATCCTTTGAAAAATTATTATAGAGTAAATATTTTTAGAAAAGGATATATATACTATGAAAATATTTTAGAAAATATATATATACGTTAACGTAAATGATTTTGGGAAAAAATTTTTGAAATATATATGTAAGACTACTTTCGGTAAATGTTTTTGAAATAAATATGGCATTGTATATTCTGGGAAATATTTCACTAAGTATATATAATAATACCTTTTTGAAAAATAAAATAATAATATTTGGTAATTATATTTTGGCAAGTAAAACAATCTTATGGAGATGATGACGTATAACCAAGGTGGGGGTTGATTTACAGTTTATGGCATCATGGCATACCGATTATGTGCATCTTATGTGTGCGTTTGTTATTTGTCATATAGGAGCTGGTATCGAGCAGTATTCCGAGGAACTGGCTTTGGAACCTGTTGAGATTCCATAATTGATAATTGGCTAAGGTGAGGATGGATTTCCTTTCATATGTGCCTATATTACTCGGTTGTTGTGTTTGATGATTGTTGCACTGTTGAGTGTTGCATTTGTTGTGGTTTGATTCGGGATGTTTATCCCAGTACCTTGATTGATCTTGAGATGTTTATCCTCATGATTTGATTTTGGGATGTTTATCCCCGTGCATCGAGTTTTTGGGATGTTTATCCCTGTGTCTTTTTGGTATAAAGAATAGTGGATTAAATAATAAAATGTGATGAGGATGTCGATCCTTGGTTTTGGATTGGGATGTCTATCCCGGTGTTTTGGTTAGGGATGTTGATCCCTGAGATTTGGTTTTGGATGATGATGATATAATTGTCACGTGGTAAGTAGTGGTACGACTCGATGGTGTAAGACTGTTTTGTGGTGGTCATGATCTGGGTTACTTGTGACAAGCATGTCTATGCTTGGGATGTCTATCCCGTTGTTATATTTGGGATGTCTATCCCTGGGTTACTATTTTGGGATGTCTATCCCTGGGCTCTCTTGGTTTTGATATGGCACCCGAAATATGTTAAGAACCAGGTCTGACCCCTAGCTTATCCGTGACGGGGTTCAGAAAGATAAAATTGGAAATTGGATTTTTGTTTAAGTCTTTTTGGTCTTGGACCAGTTTTGGGTCGAGTCTTTTGGATTGGTTTATTTGGTTGTTGTGCTTGTTTTCGACCTTGAGTAATTTATAGTGTTGCATATTGATTGTCTATCCATGGTTGGTGGGCACTTTGGACTCACCCCTCACCTGCGGGCTTTCATCCTGTAGGTTGAGTTGTTTGTGGTTCAGGTATGATGCATTCCAGACAGGCTGCGGCGTTATCCCTCGAACAGGACTCGGATCCATTAGTTTGCATCAGGTTTTGCATATGATGATATTGAGATTAAATGCTTCCACTTTGCTATATTTGGGTCTCCGGGTTTGGGTGACATGTTTTGATGTTGGGTCGTTGGGCCGGTTTCTTTGATATATTCATTGATATTATCTTTGGGCCATTGGGCTGTGTTTCGTGTTATATTTACTGTTGTACAGTTCCGGCACGTGTTTACTGAGACTGGTAAATACGGGTCCGGGTGTTTCAATAACAACGGGCCCAGACTAATCCAGCTCATGGCATGATTGGAACCATAACGGTTGGCGCCACTAACCCCTAGAGTGCTGCGTTCCCAAGACTCCAACCAGTTGTTCTAACCCATCGGGGTTTCAAATCATTTTTATCTAGATGACCTGGTAGTTTATTAATTCTGAATCATTCATAACAACATCTATCTATTATCTATTATCTATATACTATACTATATATATATAAAAGCATAATGAAGCGCCCCGATCCGTATTTACCGTACCGGGTAAACACGAGCCAGAACTGTTCATATTACAGTAGCAGATAGTACAAGCTATATAAAATACAGTGCAAGCAATCCCAAATACAACATCTATCACCCGATCCCGGGGACCATTATTACACTCATTATACTCCAATCTAACCATCAGCAAAGGATATAGGATACAACAACAAACATAATACAGCAACAACAGCAGCAGAAAATATCCTCAACAGCAATAACACAATAGAAAGACAAGCAGCGGAAGACTTAGAATGAGATGCGGCGGAGGTATGGATCTGGAGTCTGGTGGAGTAGAAACAGCAGCTGGCCGAACCACGTACCTGAACTACGAACAACTCATCCTACGGGATGAAACCCTGCAGGCGAGGGGTGAGTCCGAAGTGCTCACCGACGAAGGATAAATAGTAATATGCAGGCAAACACAATACTTTCGAAGTAAAATTCCAGTAAAAGACATAACAAAGAAACAACCAGAAAATAACTGAGCCAAGACCAAAAGAATATTTATTATTACCAATTTTATCTTTCGGGGCCCTGTCACTGGATAAGCTAGGGTCGTACCTGGTTATTAACATGTTCCGGGTGCTAGATCATTCCAAGAGAACCCAGGGATCAACAACCCAAAAATATAGATCCCAGGGATAGACATCCCAAAAATATAATCACGGGATAGACATCCCAAGCATAGACATGCTTATCACAAGTAACCCAGATCATAGCCACCACAAAACAGTCTCTAACCATCTAGTCGTACCACTACTTTCCTAGTGACAAATAAGTCGTCAACACAACTTCCAATTATCCAATTATCTCATCATATCAGTTTATCCACAGTCAACAAATCAACAACAAGAGCAATAATACCACAATCAAACTCTGGCTCAGCAGTTCAATCAGGCAAAATAATCACAGAAAAACAAACACAGTATCATGTGCAACATATCAAAGGTTATCCATCCTCACCTTAGCCGATTTCCCTACTCCTGAAAGTCCTCAAATTATCCCGGCTATGGTTCTTCGGGATATTGTTCGTTATCAGCTCCTAAATAGACAATAGCATATACTCACATAAGATGCACATAAATGCAAATGATGCTATACCATAAAAATAAACCTAAACTGGTTCGTCTACGTCCCGGTGAAACCCCGTTATCATCATCATTCACCATTTATTATTCCTGAGTCAAAATACCATACTGTATTTATACCCGGTTATTATTCCGGTATTTACTTTGATAATACCCTTTCCAAGACATTTGATAAAAATAATTACTACTACCATTTATTTTCCTTTCCAAAAATAGAATTACTATAACATAATTTCCTGAAAATATAACGTATGCTTATACTTCCAAAATACTTTATGGTACATGTATTCTTTTATGAAATAATTACTACACAGTAATTTTACAAAGGGTGTAATAATTCTTTTTTTTAATTTCCTTAGTTTCCTTGAAAATAATATGACATGATAATCACTTTATTTCTTTTCACAAAATACTTTGTATTTGAATTTTCCCAGAAATTACATATTCCATATACTCTTCCCAAATATTTTCTCAAAGTAGTTATTATACACCATTTATATATACTTTCCCTAAAATTATATCTCCAGAATATTATTTTCCCCAAATTATTCCTCAAAATATTATTTCCAAAAATTACTTTTATTTTCCTAGAATTATTATTTTTCCCAGATTTTATTTCTTTCTTTTTTTCTTAAATTTCAGACTGGGCCTATAAGTCCAAGCCTAACCTACTATATGGGCTAACCCAAGCCCCAAGTAGGGCCCAGGTGCCAACCCACACAGCAGGCCCGCAACCATTAGCCCACCAGCCCGAAACCCAACTCCCCAGCCAAAATCCGGAACCCAGCTAACCTCGGGTCAACCCGACCCGCGTCATGACCCATCCGGGTCGAAATCCCCACAAGCAGATCTGCTCACCTTGGGTGAGCTGGCGGCGCGGCGACGGTGCTGTAGGCAAGGCGAGGCGAAGATGCAACGACGCGAGCAGGGGCGCGAGGTGGTCCGACTACAGACGGGGCAACGGCGACAGCAGCAGATTGTGGAGGCGGCGTCGGCGTGGCCTGCTGTGGCGGCGGCTGCTGGTGTCGTCTCGACCGGCGTGCTGCAGCGAGGGAAAAAGCAAAGGTCGGCGGCTTGCCTTGACGACGACGACAACGAGGAGGAGGAGAAGGAAAAGGAAGAGAGGAGGTGGCGGCTTGTGGTGGTGGCGGTTCACGGTGGTGGAGGTGAAGAAAGGAAAAAGAAAAGAAAAAAGATGAGGTGAAACGGTGGCGTGTGGTGTTGTGTGTGTTTTCCTTTTTTTTCTTTCTTTTTCCTGGTATAGATTTGCAGTAGATGGTTTGCACTGGAATTGGCAGAAGATAGCTTTGCGGGTGATGGTCTTTCTTTTGCAGGTGAAGCAGTAGTAGAGGAAAAAGGCAGAATATGGCAGAAGGCAACAAGTGAGAGCACGGGCTTCACAGGTCATTCACAAGCGTAACAGGAGGAGGCGGCTGCATAATTCAATTATGCAGTCATGTCTCGTCCGGACCAGAAAATAATTGTAATGCCCCCTTGACTTATTTCTGGTCCGTTAATTCGAGGTTAAACCTGACTTTTCTGAAGATTCCTTGACCCAAAAAATGCCAACTCTGGTCCGAAAAATCCGCAGAAAAATCGGGAACGTGGGGTAAGGGTCGGTTTCAGAATCCGATGCATAATTTACCCTGAAATAATTACCCAAGATTAATTTCATTAGGTAAATTACTGTACAAATCATTTTACAGTCCCGGTAAAAACACAAATTTTACCCGGGCTGTTACACATAAGCACATTGAAATAGGCAAAATTATAAAAATATCCCTACTTCATTATTTGTAATATTATTATTATATTATAATTACAATTAATTAAGAAATCATTAAAATTTCCTTAAATAAAGTTTACCTTTATTATTTTAAAATCCTAGTATATATAAATAGTAGAGACACATCACAATATTGATTGTATAAATGACACATGGCAGTTTAGGAAGAATGTTGTAAAGATATTGGCTCCATATTATCTGCCTACATATTGATTATGTTGTTCTATTTCTATGCATCTTCATCATTATTTATTATGTATTATTTTATTTAATTAATTAAATATTAGTTTTAATTTTTACATAAAAATAAATAATAATATATTGGATAATTATCAAAAATAATTTTTGAAATTTTTATTAATATGATAAGATATTTTATATTTTAATTTATTCTTTTATAAAAAATATTATGTAAATAATATTAATTAATACACAAAATTGTGATTGGTGATATAACCAAACCAATGTCCACACCGGTGTATTTGACGGGGTGTGTACTAATTTATTGATATTACATTAATGCATCATTAGTTTAAGTCGTGTTGCAGATCCTGGTTAAGATATAATTTACACATATATACATAAATATAAATTTATTATCACATGAGGGCACAGAACTTGCTTTAAAATTCTGCTTGTCGAACTTGTTTGTAGATTCTTCTCTTCTTTTCTGTTCTTTAAAAATTAAACTCCTTGAGCAACAAAAAAAAACAATATATGCCAAAGAAGAGATGATAAATTCATTAAAATTAACATAAATAAATACAAAATCACTATGGAAAAATGCAGGTGCAAGCCGAGAGTATTATTCACTGATAACCTATGCATATCCTAAGTAGAGAGAATGAGAGAACTAAGTTAAGAATAATCATAGGTGCCTTGATCGTTTTTTGTCTCCCATTAGGTATCCGGAGTTTTACTCCGACTAATACGGATTCGACCCACTCGAACTCGAGACCTCGAGTAACCGGAATCAAATCGCTTACCACTTGGACCAATCCCACATTGGTACAGGTGCCTTGATCATTAATATAATTTGTAGTTATTTATTAATCCAATAGATACTATTTAATAATAATATGATTAATTCCCATGTTAAACTATATTACATATCAAAAAAAAATAAGAACAAGCTGACATAAATTAGATTATAAGGTATTCTAGACCCTTTTAGACAATATCAATTATTTGGAAGTAAAATAATACCCTAGACTAGAAAATCCAATTTTTAAAATGCAAAATGGATTTTTTAATAAAAAAAAGTATTGATATTATAGCCACATGGGGAAGAAAATAGAATTTCTTTTCCCCCCTCCTCATTTCTGACCAAAACCTCCAGGTTGATTAATTCAGAATCCAAAAACTTGAAGCTATTATGGGAACAACCTTCCCAACATTCTGATTTCCATACACAACACGAGAAGAAAATAGTCTAAGCTCGTGAAGTTGAGCAATCCAAGGAAGGAGCAAAATAAAACATCTATTGAATGACGTTTATTGTAGATCATCCAATGTGACTACATCACCCTACCATACGACGACACC
The DNA here is from genome assembly GCA_028386065.3 of Turnera subulata. NCBI lineage: Eukaryota > Viridiplantae > Streptophyta > Magnoliopsida > Malpighiales > Passifloraceae > Turnera > Turnera subulata. Next base: position 14,516 of record JAKUCV010002316.1, read on the forward strand.
TAATGCTATATATAAGACAATAAATACTGCATTGTTCATGTGACCTCTTTGTAACGCCTCCCTTCCTGGATGTATAGTTAATGTTATTCAGCATACGCGGTTCTGTTCCATTTCAAAGCTTTCTTTAACCATATACTATGTCCTCTTTCGACAAACAGAAAATATACTATGTCCTCTTCTTCTTCCAAGTCTTCTTCTTCGTCACATGAAATTATCCTCACAAGCTCTCCTCACGGTGCCATAACAGCATATGACACCACCTCGGGCACCGTGCTAGCCCGTTTCACAGGCAGCCTGTCACCTCGTCACGGCCTAGTCCTTGCAGGTAAGGCATACATTGCTGCCTCCCACATCTGCCCCGACACAGCTTCAGCCTCCATTCACCTCTACAACTGGTGGTCCTCTACAGCTTTCCACCACCTCCCCGTCCCTGAACCCGTCGCCCCACTCGCAGCCACTCCCGACGGCTCCTTCTTGTTCGCTGGTGGGCTTTCCGGGGAAGTGTACGCTCTTGCAATACCATCAGGAAACATCTCCAGCTCATTTCGAGCTCACACCGCCCCTGTGTCTTGTCTCAGGATCAGCAATGACTGCTCGCTCCTGATTTCTGGCGGCGACGATGGTGTCATTGCTGTTATGCCTATCCTTCAACTTGTAGATGCATCCAGCTGCTGCAAGGACAAAAATTCAAGTAACCTGTTGTTGCATAGCTTTGCTGCACACAATGGCCCTGTGACCGATATCGTCTGCTTCAAGGGATTCTGTCACTCTAACATAATATCCTGCTCGACGGATTGCACCTGCAGGTTCTGGGATCTCTTTAGTGGAACAAAGCTGTGGGCCATCACATTTCCATGCCCAATCTCTAGTATCATTCTGGACCCAACTGACGAAGAATTCTATGCTGCAGGATCAGATGGCTTGATTTACAAGGCACTTCTCAAGATTGGAAGCAGAGAGGAAGCAAGACGAGCTAGCGAATTGACAGCAACATGGTCTCATCAGAAGCACGGTGCAGGGATTCTATCCATGGTGTTGGTGAATAAAGCCAAGAATTTGGTATCTGCTTCAGAGGATGGGAGTATTTATGTATGGGAGACTGATAGAGGCCAAGTTATTATGGTTATTGGCAATAACCTGGAGAGCATTAGTGACCTGCTGGTGGCTAAAGGGATGATGGGTGATCATGTCAAAGGGCCCGGTGTAAAAGGTGAGGTGAAGGCTGGTTGTGGTGAAAGTGTGGGAGTATCCTGTCAGCAGATTAGCCGGTTGGCTGAAGACTTGACGGCCCATGAAGATGTTTTAGCAGTGGCAGCCAGGGACAGAAGCAGAGCTATTGATATGCTGGAGTCTGCAATTGGAGTGTACGAGAAGCTCTTGGAGCTCATCGTGAAGGAAGCCAAGGGAAGTAGTAGCAAGAACTGTGAAAACAAGAAAGATAGCATATGAAACACATCCAGCACCATTGTAAAGCAAGCTATGTCAAATAGTATGTGTTTGATATGTGAACTAGAAATTGAAAGGATTTATATATATAATCTCACCCAAGCACATTTCTAAGCATTGCCACAATTTTCAAGAGCATCCTCGGACAGCTTAAAGAACTAGCAACCTGGAGAAACGAACAGAATCAGTACAAACGAAAGATTAGATCAGTCTCGTTTTGGCACACACATAGCTCAAATGTGGGGGTCAATATAAAATATAATTTCTGGTTGCATATGCACTGTCTATCCAAGTCCAGAAATGCCACCCAAGACAGAAAAATCTTGGTTCTTACAACTGCACAAACTTAGTCCTCAAAGTTATGATAGCTTAAAGTGTCTAGTATAACCGAAAAATAGAAGTAGAACAACCAGATTTGTTTGGTTGTTTTACAGCAGCTGTGCAAAAATTGAAATATTTGAACTCCGAGACAATTACACTGTGGTTTATATATGTTTTGACAATTTTGAAATCTAAATTTCTTAGTTGAATTTCTGCTCATATGGGCTGTGGAAACATTTCAAAACATTATTGCTCATCTGCAAACAGGACAAAAAGACAAATACGAGCATATATATATTTGATAACTTGATTTAATTTTCATTAGTAATAATAAGTTGTGTTTCTATAAGCTAGCCGAATGCTGTACTTCTGTTATCCATATGCAGACATGATAAATTGAACGTGTGCAACATACAAAAGGTTAATAATCAAACTATTGTGGAACATATTTCCAAATTCAAAAGGAGTGAAAATGCACGAGACTAGTACTAGGAAACAATCTCACCAGTGTGCGGAAATAGTAGGTAAAAGTTGCCTCTACTTGATGAACTACAGAAGCCAAGCAAATAAAAGCAAAGATTCTGTTGACATGAAGCCGAGGATAAACACATCTACCGCTTGTCTTCCCACAAATCATCATGGTACAATGTCTCTGCTTTTGCATTCTTCATTATATAAAAGCAACTGCCAGTAGGGAAATGAAGCACACACTCATACTCATCATTCAAGCCAGTAACCAACACCATTGCCCCTCATCCCCACGTGTATGATACAGGGCACTTGACAATTTAAGGGTTCACCGAGACGGAAAACAAGTGAGGATTACAATACGCTTACCTTGTTTTCCTGCATTGGTAAATGATGAAAAGTGGTAGTTAACTTCCATCGAATTGTAGCTAGAGAGTCTGGATTGATATAAATCCACAAGCCATATAGCAGAATCAGGCAAGTTTTGCAGCATAATTAATTCACACTTTATGTGGAGAAAAGAAGCATCTTCATACAAGCTTTGTAAGGATGAAATTTGATGTCTTAACATACTATAATTGATTGTACTGTTTACTAGTATAGTCCAAGGGAAGTGAAAAATAACACCACAAAATTGAGTTTTGTTGTTGTGATCCATATTGCTCGAGGAAAACTAAATATATACCCAGAGTTTGGGACAACCATGCTTGTTGCTGTTTACATCAAATAGACAACTTCTAAAATGCAGACCACAACAGAAAAAGAGATAGGAATATACATTAGTGAGGAGATTTATGATAAGAAAATAAACTTGAGCAAAGAGGGCCAAATGGACATCACACTTTCTGCAACAACTGTAAGAGTTGGGACATCAGCGATCTTTCGCACTGAGAATATGCAAGGACTAAAAGAAACTTAAAGCTTCCCACAGAGACCCAGTGTGATGCTAGCATCTAATAAATTATCTTCAGTTCTTGCAGCCATTGCTATCATTTTCAGCAGAACCTAGTAATTTTTTCATAAGGAGATTGTCATCAATAGTTGAAAGATGTAGCACCAGCTCTGTGGTGGTGGCATCTGCTGAGAATCCACGATCTACCATTTCATTGATGAGTTGAACTGCCCTTGACATATCCTTCTCTCGAAGCAATCCTTGTATCATCACGTTGTAGCAGCAACTGTTCAGTGAGTGACCATCCTTTTCCAGTTTTCTGAAAAGTTTATATGCTTCATAGAGAAATCCTCCCCTGCAAAGTCCATTCATCATTATACTACATGTCCAGGCATTTGGCTTCAAGCCTTTCAGAGACAGAGAGTTAAACAGTTCCCTTGCA